>JAHLJT010009419.1:176868419-176895625 GCA_031308135.1 Acheta domesticus
CATCCAACCGCTTAGTGCTAAGTGCTTCTATTCACCGCCGTAATGTTTGGTCGTGTAAAGTTGCTAGGGCGAATAGCGACATGGACTGGACGAATCGCGACACGAGAAAGTAAGCTAGGTTTTCTCTTTGTGTATCCAAATGAGTAGATCTTGGAGAACGCGATAGATTGAGATGGCGACCTTCTCTACTGGAAGGGCGTTGAGGCGCTCAGTGGTCTCCACACCAGAGTTCTTGAGTTCTGTACACGCCCTCCTGTCGCCCGTTGACGCTGTGAGGGGTCCGCCAGTCTCGCGCTCCACGGTCGAATTAAACCTGAGGGCTATGTGTTTCGGTGGGGAGGAGTGTGATGGTGGAGACGCCGGAAACGACGGGTGTCGGCAAAGACGAAGGAGATGGAGTCTGCGGAGTCTACTGTGGAGTCTACTGCGGACCGTCAACAAGATCTGTTAAAAGTGAGTCACTAGTGCTTCTGCAAGGTAACTAGAACTTTTTACAATGAAGCCATTAATTTGAGGAATTTAGTTGATATGTATCATCCGGACGTAATAATCGAGAGAGAATAATGACTTGCAAACAGAGGCGTATCTAGGTATTCAGGCGCCTATGGCAAGCATAGAATTTGCACCCCTGTGGGGATTCTTGAAATTAAGGTTGTTGTTATTTGTTTTAACGGGTATACTGTAAATAGCGCCCCTAATGAGTGGCGCCCATGGCACGTGCCATGCCTGCCATATCGGAGATATGCCACTGCTTGCAAACGATATTCACAATGGCGAAAACTTTTCATCGGACTTCACAATGTTTAGAAGGGATAGAAGGGACCGCGGTGGGGGTATATTTATCTGCGTTAGGAATAATTTGTCTTGTGTAGAATCATGGATAGACGACGATTTTGAAATACTTGCCGTTCATGTGAGAGGACGAGGATAAAATCGTCATGGTGAAATTGTAAGCTTGTACGCTGCTCTAACCGAAGATATTTGTTCGATAGAAAGACTAGCAGACCTGACTGGTTTCTTTAACCATTCTGCGAAGCGAAACATAAGCAGATAGTGGGGATATAAGGATAGCAGATAGTGGGGATATAAGCAGATAGTGGAGGACCCAACGAAAGGAGACGCAAGTCTGGACATTTTCCTTGATCACACAGAATAACACTTTATTCCCTGCGAAAATATTTCGAGCATCAAGCGACCAAATTGATGTTTGATGAATATGAAATGAAGGCATTAAATTCAAAAATTTGTCATGGAAAAGATTACTGATTTTTTCGTAATACTAACACACCCAAATTACAAGGCATTTTTACGTGAAAAATGCACTTGTTGGGCGGGAACAGGCGCTAGTGTTGAGGAAATATGTAATAACTTGAAGTTCATTGGGTCAGAGAGTTTCGGGCGTTTTTGTTCCGCGAGCATATTAGAGGTGTAGAGTAACGAGCTTGTTACACGCACTTTGTATCAAAAATTTCATCAGACTGATGCGACCCTTTAAATTCGATTGACCATTGAAACCGGTACTGCTTAAGCGGAGAGGAACACGCGCATGGTTCGATATGTTTGAGATAATAGTTGTTTGACGTAGTGATGCGTATTCAGGCATTTCTTCTCTTTGAGTAATGTTGAAGTCGAAGTCTCCTTCTGGTCTTTCCAACCTATCATGCAGTTCAGAAAACAGAGTTTTGAAATTAGTTTATAATGCTTGTAATAAATAATGGAGAAGCGTAATTGTATCTTTTTTAATGTAAATACGAGAAATTTCTCAGCCTAAGCTGTAAATACGTGGTTTTACGTACTGTAAGCGATTCTTACTATAAACGTTCTATAAACAACTTTAGAGATGAGAATGCGAAAAAATAACTTTTTGATAAAAATATTAACTTTTTGAAGACAAAGAAAAGTAAGAAGTCCTAAATTTATATTCAAGATATTTGTACTTTCATACCTAAAAAATCAGGTTATTTTTTTCACTTTATTCTTGAATCAGGGATTTTACGTCTTAACAATGTTATGTTTCGGTATTATTTACCATTTTGGCAGAATCTTATATATTGTTATGCTGTTTACTTCGGTTTTCCTTTCTAAGGTAAAGGCATCTTGATATTCCCCAATCAATCGGGAAATTCAAGGAAATATGTTCCTCATATGAGACGTGTAGATGTCGATGGTTATCGTATGGATTCGACCTTCTCAAGAGCGATCGTTTCCTGACAGATGATAAGATATTGTTAATGAGTTCTGAGTACTATCTAGGAAAACAACCTACGTAACTGTTTAATGAATCACATTTTGGAACGAACATTTTTATTATAAAGGTTTTAAATCAGTCCGCGTAACATTTTATCTCTAACATCATTGTTACTTGCGTACCTGTGCGAGAACTCTCGCATGGTAAACCCCACCCTTATGTTTAGCGTGGAAAGCTACCGTCTCTATTGATCGAATGTGAAGCGAACGTTACCTTAGAGTCGATCCGCTTCTTTAAAAATATTCGTCTCTCTTATGGGATGAAATAAATACTCGAGATATAATATAAATCAATTGATATCAATTAACTCAAGTCGTACATATATCAACTATGAGTAATGTCTCAGAAATGTTTGACCTCTCCGAAAATATTCAGCTTGTTATACTAATAAGAAGCAACACGTTGCCATTACATCGACCGTCATCGTGCTTCGTACTAGTCGTTATGGGCGAAAGGGTCGCCACAGAATGGACTTTCATTTTCTTTTTGAGATTGAGAAAAAATATCAGTACAAATGTCGGAATATACTCACGAAGAGTGTCACAAAAACTTGACATTCGTTTTTCTCTCCTTCAGAAGTCATATTCCATCGTATTAGACGGAAAAGTTTTGGCCACTTCAAGACGTCAATCGCAACATCATCCTCTGCGTAGCATCTTGATCAGCCATCGATCCTTGCACGACAAATATGAACGCAGCGACGTCGCAGAGGTCAACAAGGACCGAGGGACGACGAAGGAGACGAAGGCTCGACGAGAACGGAGGAGTCGACGAAGGGTCGACGAAAAGAGAGGAGTCGGCGAAGGGTCGACGAAAAGGGAGAAGTCGACGAAGACCGAGGGGCAGGGGCGGGATTTCGGATCTTTTATTGGGGGGGCAAATTTGGGCGCTACTATAAATATCAAAATATTCGTTTACATGCTTTAAGTTAATTAATTGTGCTGCAATTATACACACTGCTTTCAATTTTGTTAATTATTATTGAATGTTATTAATTATATTAGTTGCACACAGTGGTGAGATTCCGCATTGTTACTTGAAAGGTCCGAACTGGTAATTCAACGATACATTTTTATTTTCCTGTATACGCACGTATACACGGAGTGATATACGTAGTATAGGGAAAGCTATGTAATGCTGCGCGAAAAAATGGCCAATTTTCGGCGGAAAAAAATTAATTGCCGGGCCGTTAAAAGGAACTAGTGGTGCTACAGAATGCCACAGCCTTTCCCGTATTATTTTTCTATTTCCTTGGGTCGTCGCTAGCTATTCGGATTTGCCACATACTCTTTCTTGCCAGCTACCATCTGTCACCGCCAAAAGCACATTTTTTTTGGATTTTCTTAATTTTTTCGGTTTCCTATTGGTAGAACGATAATATTAATTTTAGAATATTAAAGAACACAAAAACCTAGTCATAAATAGCAATTTTCTTTCAAAAATTATGTGCCGTTTAAGAGAAAATGGCGTTTTAGCGCTACTAAAATTGCGAAATTTGAAGCTCATTTTCACAGACAATTTTTGAGTTTTCAAAATACTTATTTGAAGTTATTTGAAGCACTTACACTCACAAATATAATAATGTTCACAAATTGCTGGTAATGTGCATATTAAAGATGTGAGAGATCTTTCAAAAAATTACAATTATGTAATTTTTGAAAAAACAAAAAAAACTCAAAATAAACTTTACGCCATACTAAAGAGTGTAATTAGCACTATCCGTGACAAAAGTTTCAAGAAAAAAATTGCAGCCATATGTGAGAAAATGGCGTTTGAGCGTTTCTGAAAATGCGAAATTTTTAGCTTTCACAGAAAACGGTTGGGTTTTCGCGAAACTTTACTTGACATTATTTAAAGCACATGTACTCGTAAATATAATAATATGAAAAATCGCCGCTAATGTAAATATTATCGACGTGAGAAACATGTGAAAAAATTTACATTTTCGTAATTTTTGGAAAAAACAACCTATAGAGCAATATGGCTTTTATGTCATTTGATAGAGTATATTTACCACTATCCCTACCAAAAGTTAAAAGAAAAAAAATTGTAGCCGTTTTTAAGAAAATCTTGTTTTTGTAATTTTTTAAAAGTGCACATATTGCAGGCACGAAATTAATTACAGGAAAACTACTAAAATTTTGAAAAACATTTACATGACCTTTATGAAAGAACTCAATATGCAGAACAAATTTTACTCGAAGAAAAATCTCTATCTTCAATTTTGTAGTTGGAGAAAGACGCCGAAAACAATTCAAACTTTCACAATTTTCGAAAATTCAGTTATTCGAGAGAATCGCACCTATGCCACGTTAATAAGTGTATTTTACTCTATTCATACAAGAAATTTAAAGAAAAAAATTGGAGCCCTTTTTGAGAAAATTTTGAAAATCCTGGGGGGGGGCTTCACATAAAGTACCTCCAAATTTTGAAGAATCTTTTTCAAAATCTCAAAGCTTCGACTAGAATCAGATCGACCGGGGAATATCCATTTTGGAAGAAATCGTACGTATGGTTTAGGCGCTAGCAGTGTTCACAGACGGACAGACGGAGTACAATATTATTTATTGTGGTACAAAATTAGTAGACAAATAGAAGATAATAATTGGCTAGTTAGGTTTGAATTTGTGACTAGTGTGGGTGGCTTGGCAGGCACTTTTGTTTCATGCCACACGCATTTTTTTTCTGTTTTTCGATTGCATTATCTCCGTTGGGGGACCAGATAAATTTTTGAAACAAATACTCCTGAAAGGTCACTATAGTAGCAAACCGCTGTATACATTTCAACTTCGAAGTGTGACTCCAAGGGGATTTAAAAAATTCGTCAATATGTGCAAAAAGTGTATCTTTTGCAACCGTTTTTTAATTGGTTATAGGTGAGTACAAAATTTTTTATTTTGGTACAAAATTAGTACATAGTTAGTTCAGGCTAGTTAATTTTGAATTTCTGACAAGTGGGGGTTGCAGCTTGACGGAGGTCCGGCTCTTGCTGAGTCGGCAATGCCGACGGCCCTTTGGTCTCGACTAGTCTTTTTGATGAACCCTGATTTACAGTTTAGTACAAAAGGCGTTTAATAAAAGTAAATATATTCCATTTTAATAAACGAAAATACATTAAGCGAGAGAACAAATGGCCATCTTACAAGACGCCGACTATTCAGCCCATTCACTACGTTCATGTGCACGAATAAAGTTACAGGAAGTAAATCGATTCAAGCGAAAACAATCGACCCAATTCTGGACAAAAACCTGTAATATAAGCCGGTAGTTCTTAGCGATCTCGCACCGAACGATCGCGGGTTCGACTCCCGCCTTGGGCATGGTTGCATTTCTATTCGTCCTTTCACCCCCTATCATCACCATATCATTCATCTTCACAGTTACCAAAACGTCACAGTTAACGAATAACAAAAAACAGACATGAAATTCCATGAAATCCCGCGGTCTAGTTATTAGAATCGAATAAAGATACATAATTATTAATGTCAAATTTTGTGTGACGGTACACTTAAACTTTACACATTAATATATTTTTTGACAAAACATATGTAAAAATTTTGCTTTCACTGTTTTGTTTGTGTTTCTGAATAAATAATTACATGAATGTAGCAATTTTTCACATGTTAAGTATAAATTGAATATTGAAATTAAATTATTTGAGGAAAGTGACGATCAAATAATTTTCTTTACAAATAATGATCAGTGTTAAGTATTAGAATTAAATGATTGAAGTATTTGAATTGTAATTAAAATTTACAGTTTTAATGACATACAAATTGCGTGCATTAAAGTACATAAATATTAGCTACGCAGTTAAATCGACGAGATAAAAACATTCGACATTCTGGAAAGTGGACAAAACTGTCAGTTTGCCGAACATTACCATGCACGAACTTTAACGATTCATAGCAATAACAAACCTTTTTTTAAATTATCTAGTAAAAGTTGCTCTGTTGTCCAAAAAGAACCAAAAAACTTTTTTGTTATAAAAACCTTTTTGTTATAATAATACAACCGACATTAGATTAAAACAACAGATTCTCATTTATAATAAGAGAGAAGGGAAGTTATTATCAGTGGCCTAGCGTGATCATTTTCCTGGGTAGGCTGCAAAGCAGATTAACGTATTATTTGACACTCCTCTGTCGTCATTAACGAAGAGATGTTATTCTCTCGATTACCCAGGGGATACTAGAATAACGTGAGTCAATGGCCACCGAAGTTTGCTATTTTGCTATAACTTCTAGGAGAACAAAGTATCTATGAGATTGTCGTCTGGTAAAGTCACATTTCCTTCAGTAAACAATAACACTTGTATTATTCATCAGCTATTGATTAAATTCTAATTTGAACTAAACGCGATGAACTAACATTAATTTCTCACCTGTCAGATACAAGAGCTGAAATCTTCTTACTTTCTTGATCTGGCTCGTTTCACTATAATAAAAGCTCGTGCGTTCGCCAGTACTGCAAGAACTCAACTGAGCTCTTATTCTTATGACGTCGCAGAGATGTCATCGTCACCTACACCGAAAGCCCTCTGACTGAGGGACTAGGACAGTGGTCCGCATTCATGTTGGACAAACATTTATTTCACAGCCCGCAAAAACAATTTAAAAATGAGAGAACCAAATGGGTGGACAACAGGCTTATTATAATTAACGATTGATTTATTTTGCTCTCTTTTGTCCCTGTCACTCACGGCTGTCGTTAAGACATTTTTAATTTTATTATTAATAATAAGAGTATTTATTTTGGTTTATAAGAAAAATCCTAAGAATCAACTTTCCACGCCATTTACAAGACATTTCTCATCACAAGTGTGAATTAAATGAAATACGTGTGAATAGTACCGATTATAATGAATCGTACCGCAAGCCGCCCACTGTTTCCTGACACCTCTTTCAGCGCCTGTGAGGTTGGTCATTCCGATAAGCTGGGCTGATTTATGGGGGGGGGGTGAGTGAGTGTCGTGGCGTGAGAAAGCCCGCCACTGACCCCACTGATCTACAGTGCCGAAAGGACACGTACTGTGGATGCGTTGAGGGCTCCGAAAGAACAGAGACTTCGTTCTCTCTTTCGCGTAAGTTCGAAACTGAGTAGGAAGTACAAGATGTCAAACCTACATGATTTTACGCATGTAACTAAGTAAAATATCATTTAAAAGTAAAATATAATTGAAGGATGTTTTTTTTAATACGGGATATTCACAGTAACGCTGAACATTATCCCGCGCGTTTTATAATATTGAACTAAAGTTTGCCAATTTATTTAAGCAGTATGGTATTATCTTAGCTTAATAAAATTATTATTCCCTTAATTATTATTAAAATTCTTCTGAAAATACAGAAAAAAGTAAATCTTTTTTTACATAAACTTAAATGCAATGTCTAAATATATTTTTTTACATATGTCCCAACATTGGGGGGGCAGTTGCCCCCCCTTGCCCCCCCCGAATCCCGCCTCTGCCGAGGGGACGACGAAGACGGAGGGGACGACGAAGACGGAGGGGACGACGAAGACGGAGGGGACGACGAAGACGGAGGGGACGACGAAGACGGAGGGGACGACGAAGACGGAGGGGACGAGGTGTGAAAGAAGGTACAACAATGACGGACAGGGCGACTAATATGGGGAGTACGAAGAGGGTGGGGATGGTGAAGATTTATGCATTGACAAGAACAGTTATCAACCCCATTAGCAGTGTATATGTACAAATCAAATCAACTTCATTTTATGGGAGGAGGGATGGGGGAAAAGGGAGAAGGGAGAAGAGGGGAAAGTGGGTGGAGATGGGAGGGAGGTGGAGGAGGGAGGAAGGATGGGAAGTGGCTGGAGGAGGAGGGGTAGAGGGAGGGGAAGTGGGGGGAGAGAGGGGAAGTGGGGGAGAGAGGGGAAGTGGGAGGAGGAGGACGACGACGACGAAGAGGTAGAGGAAGAGGAGGACTGAGACTTGTACAGCCCTTCCTATAAATCTAAAAAGTCAAATTTGTTTTCCATCATCCGATTGTCTTCTGCTGCACGGTAAGTGCCCTCAGCCACCGCATTGCCCGAACGCTATTCTTGCGAACAATTCCTGGAAGCTTCGCCTGCACCTCGTCGTCGCACCGCACTGTCTTCCCCGCCTTCTTCTTCCCGTGGCTGTTCTGGCGGGCGCCTTCCCGCCGCGCGCGGGCGTGTGCGGTCCCGCGAGCACCAACAGGCCGTTCGCAAGCGCCGACATTGATCGCCCGTCGTAAATTGCACCCGATAAGGAGCCACCGCCCTGGGCGACGCCGCGGGCGTGCGGGTGTCGACGGAGCAGTGATGAGGGCGAGGAGGCAACGATGGATGAAGGAGCTGCGGGAACTCTGGGCAGAAGCGACGATGGTGAAGGCGATGAGAGAGAGAGAGAGAGAGAGAGAGAGAGAGAGAGAGAGAGAGTGTGTGTGTGTGTGTGTGTGAGGAACGATCCTGGGCGTCAGCTGCGGGAACTCTGGGCAGAAGCGACGGTGGTGAAGGCGATGAGTGTGTGTGTGTCGGTGGGTTCGTGTGTGTGGGTTCGTGTGTGTTTGTGTGAGGAACGATCCTGGGCGTCAGCTGCGGGAACTCTGGGCAGAAGTGACGGTGGTGAAGGCGATGAGTGTGTGTGTGTGAGTGTGTCGGTGGGTTCGTGTGTATGGGTTCGTGTGTGTGTGTGTGTGTGAGGAACGATCCTGGGCGTCAGCTGCGGGAACTCTGGGCAGAAGCGACGGTGGTGAAGGCGATGAGTGTGTGTGTGTCGGTGGGTTCGTGTGTGTGGGTTCGTGTGTGTTTGTGTGAGGAACGATCCTGGGCGTCAGCTGCGGGAACTCTGGGCAGAAGTGACGGTGGTGAAGGCGATGAGTGTGTGTGTGAGTGTGTCGGTGGGTTCGTGTGTATGGGTTCGTGTGTGTGTGTGTGTGTGTGTGTGAGGAACGATCCTGGGCGTCAGCTGCGGGAACTCTGGGCAGAAGCGACGGTGGTGAAGGCGATGAGTGTGTGTGTGTGTGTCTCGGTGGGTTCGTGTGTGTGTGTGGGTGGGTTCGTGTGTGTGTGTGTGAGGAACGATCCTGGGCGTCAGCTGCGGGAACTCTGGGCAGAAGCGACGGTGGTGAAGGCGATGAGTGTGTGTGTGTGTCTCGGTGGGTTCGTGTGTGTGTGTGTGGGTTCGTGTGTGTGTGTGTGAGGAACGATCCTGGGCGTCAGCTGCGGGAACTCTGGGCAGAAGCGACGGTGGTGAAGGCGATGAGTGTGTGTGTGTGTCTGTGGGTTCGTGTGTGTGAGGAACGATCCTGAGCGTCAACTACCATGATAGTACCGTAAGTGTAGTAGACGTTATATACCTGGGAATAACGGCGTTTCTCTTTCTCTGGAATGTGAAATCCAGCGGCAACTTATACGTCGACGCGCGGGTATTCTCTCTTCAAGTATCTCCCTCAGCGGATGCACCACCCAGCTGGGTCAAGCTCTAAGTTCCACATTGGTCTACGGGCATGTGTAATAATGTAGTGTTCAATGGTGTAAATTAGGGTGTGAAGGGAAGGAAGAGACAAGGATGAGAGAGGTTGGTGGCCTGTGTATTAGGGCACTGCCCCGGCATTTCCCTGGGATTGTTCGGAGAAGGCTAATGGAATTCACACGCAGACAGTGGTGCATCTTTTCCCAGACTCCAAAGTAGTGTCGCAAAACAGCCACCCACAAGACCCTAACTCTAGGACGTCCCGGTTTGCTATGGCTGTAATTTTCCCGTTGAAGCTCTCGCCGCCGGTGTGGAGGAGGTGATGACTATGCCAAAGCGGACGGTGATATTGTGTGAAAAGCTGGAGATTAGTTGTGAAAGGAGACGAGATTGAAGAAAAGGTTGCAAAATATACTCGACGCACGTTTAGTGTTTATGCGACTAAAGTAAGTGGGGCTTGCAAAGCTGTAGTGAAGCACAGGAAACGGAACATTTGTTCATGGGAAAGTGAAGAGATTACGAGACAGAAGTAAAAATTATTTACTTTTTCAAAAAATTGTTCATGTCATTTTTTCACTAGTGGTGATACAGAATTTCTCGTACTAGTTGGTTATCTAATTTCTTTGGTATGGACTAGCATTTAGATCTCCCCTCACCCTCTTTTCAGCTACCATCTATCGACGCTCAAGCTACTATATATTTTCACATTTTCTCAATTTTTCGGTCCCCGAATGGTAGAACTGGAAAAAGTCTTAAAGAATATTATAGAAGAGTAAATTCTCGTCCCAAATCAAAATTTTCGTTGAAAATTTTCGAGTCCCTTTTGAGGAAATGTTTAAACGTTTCTGCAATGCGAAATTGCAAGCTTACTTTCACAGAAAACTTTTGAGTTTCGAGAAACTTAACTGGAAGCCATTTGAAGCACGTTCACTCAGATGAAATAACGTACAGAAATCGCTGCAAATGTGCATATTTCCGGCATCAGATAAATATAAAAAAATCCATTTGCGTATTTTTTTAAACTAAAGGTGCCACAGAATTGCACAGACTTGCTCTTAGTAAAATTTTCTAATTCACTTGGTGTGGGCCACCTTTACGGTCTTGCCCTATCTTCTTGCCAGCTGCTATCGTTCCGAAAAGTACATTTTTTGAAGTTGTATTAATTTTTCGGTTTCCTAATGATAGATTTGAAATAAAACTTTTAAAATATTAAAGAAGAGTAGAACATCGTCTTTTATGGAAATTTTCATTCAAAAATTTTGAGATATTTTTAGGTAAAAATTGTTAAAGCTCTGGTGTAAATGCGAAATTTGAAGCTCTTTTTCACAGGAAATCTTCAAACTTCATTTGAAGTCATTTGAAGAACATTCACACACTAATGAAATAATACATATCAATTGCTGGAAATGTGCACATTAACGGTGTGAGAGTTATTAAAAATTACATTTGTGTAATTTTTGAAAAAAAGCAAAATTAATTCATTTCACTTTAAACAGTGCAAAAAATACGATCAGTACGAAAAGTTTAAACGAGATTTTTGGAGCCGCTTTTGAGAAAATTGCATTTGAGTGTTTTTGAAAATGCTGAATTTTGCGCTCTTTTACACGGAAAAGTTTTGAGTTTGCGTGAAAACTTGATTAAACAGCATTTAAAGCATACGTACTCGTAAATGCAATAATGTGAACAAATTACCGCTAATGTAACTATTGACAACGTAAGTGGCCAGTCAAAAAATTGAATTTTTCTAATAAAAAATATCAACAAAAGAATACAGCAAAATGGGGTTTGTCATCTCGTAGAGTTTACTTAGCACTATCCCTACCAAAAGTTTAAAGAAAAAATTTGAGTCGTTTTCGAAAAAATCTTGATTTAGTTATTTTTTGAAATTGCACATATTGCACGCTATATTGCGCGAAAACTACTAAAAGTGAAAAAAATATACCGGACATTATTGAAAGAACTAAATATGGAAAACGAATTTTACTTGAAGGAAATCTATCTCCAATTTTGTAGTTGTTACGTGTATCGTCTGCAAAATGTGATTTGGCAGTATAAAAAAAGGAAAAGAACTCAAGGGAGATTAAATTATAATATATGAAAAGTAGAAGATGGAGGAATCTCTGATAGCTTTATATTTATATATTTGGAGGACCAGCAGACTGTAAATAAAATGATACACATAACACATAAAATTAATGGAGCTGTACGGTATTGCATAGATGGATGGAAAATGATAGGGTAAAAAAGAACAACATGGGCTGTAATAAAAAATAACAAATATTTAATTACTAAAAAAATGAGTTGAAAAGTTAGTAAACAAACAAAAAAATATTAAAAACAGTAAGATAAAAAAATTAATGTGAAAAAAGTAATGAAAAGGAAATGAACAAAAGTGATTGAAAATAGTAATCTTGAAGTCAGAAGTTGCCAAAAATTAAAGTCTTTTCTTGCGTTAAATTTAAATAGATTAAAAAAGTGCACTCAAGTAGAATTCTGATGCATCAGAAAGAAGTTTGAAATAAGTAACCGGTCACTTATCCGTTGGAGCTCTGGTGGGTTTTTCTTGCAGCGGATGTCAGCCGAGAGATGTTGCAGCAGCAGAAGATTGTTGACGGGGATGGCGCAGAGTTGCGACCCCAAATTAAAGTGTTGTGCAGAGCAGCGTCTTCCAGCAGATTGCAGTAGGCAACTAGGCGTTGCACCGCATATTTTAAGTAAAAGCTGGAGAGCCGCGTCTTGCAATAGATTGCGGTAGGCAAAACAGACTTTTGCACCACATACAAAAATAAGTCACATCTATGCGGAGGTCGTCACAAGACTCCTTATTCTTGTCGCATGCAAAGTTTGTCAAAACTGGTCGGTCGAAATGTTGTCCTTTCGTGGCACACAGGGGCGCTAGTGTCAATTTGTGTGTGTGTCTGAGGGCTAGCGCTGTTGGGGAGATGGCGAAGCTTGTGCACGCACTCAACGCGCACGCATGCCCTTAGAGCCGGACAGGACTCGGACAGGAAGTTGCCAAAAAAAATGCGCCTCGAATAACACCCTCGGGATCGCCACCCCAACGGGGGCGGAACGCACGGAGGGTGGTCTAGCAGGGCTGCGGCGAGGCGAGGACTGCATTCCTCCGTACGACGCCACTCCGACCGATTTCACTCACGTACAGTTTTCAATACACTACACTGGTTGTTCTGATAATTGAGTACAAAGAATTGTGCTGCAAGAGTCCCCTGGGTGCAAGGAAATAAAAATTCAATAAATAGTTTTAAATTGGGACGTAACAGTAGTTGTAGGAAGATTTTTTCAAAAAAAGTTTAAAATTGTCTCTTTCTCCTTTACCTTTAAAATACCTTTCTCTATACTACGTATATTACTCCGTACATACGTGCGTATACGTGAAAGTAAAAACTTATTGTGATAAACGAATTTTAGTTGAGGGAAAAGTCTCAATCTTAAATATTTTTACGAGGGGGTCCAAAAGTGGAAACTTTTGCAATTTTCGAAAATTCAGTGTTGACAGTGAATATCGGTCCTCCGACATCTTTATAAGTGTATTTCACTCTAGTCTTAAAAGAAGTTTAAAGTAAAATATTAGCTTTAGCCACCTCAGCCGGTACTCATGTCCAAACGCGATGGCGTTTTCAGCTCCGCGTTTATAGCTCTGGTAGATTTGTGAGAAACTTGCTGCAAAATTGTTTTGGGATAACGATATTTATGTAACATGATTAGTAGAAAATAATCATCGTTGCGATAACGTGGCTGAAAGTTAGTCGATAGAGTAAATCTTTTTATGAATGAAATTCCTGGAATGTCTCCCCGCGGGCGGGATTTGGAGATTTATCCCATATTTGAAAGTGACTCCGTACTACTGGTCTGAAAACCTAGGTGGCCTCAAATTGAGCTCCTGGTTCGCCTTGGCAATGCCCAATAGTGATGAAGGTGGTCCATGTGTGAGAGCCGACGCATGTTAGTGGCGTTTAGTGACTCTGATACTAACCTGGACAGTTGGAAAACTCCAATCTAGAGGGTTTTCAGAGCCCCGAGGTGGACTCTTACGCCACTTGTGGCTGTTTTTCTCATCATCCTCGTGGTTAGACCAGTGGCGTAACTACCGCCGGTCCAGCGGATGCAGTGCGGTGGGGCCCCCGACCACAAGGGGCCCCTATTTGAGGTCTTCTTTTGCTTGTTCATTACAGTTGAGAACAAAAAGAAGTTGTTATTTCTGGTATGAATTTTTTAAATGAAAAATAGGGATGCAATATTTTTCAATTAGATCTGTAAAATCTTTGGTAACAACTTTACGGGGCCTCCATTATTTTACGATATTTTGGTCCCCAAATCTTACTATCAATCATTTGTTTTTAACACGATTGATAAAGAAATTTAATTTACTGTAGTTGTAGAAAACTTTTGTTGTTTCTTGCTTTCCTGTCTTGAAATGGGCCTACCTGGTTAGATTCTTAGTATGTTATCCTTAAACTGTAAATAGATAGTCCTTAAACTGGAATTGAAAAACGTTCGAAATAAGCAAATGAAAACAGTGTCTGTTTCTTTTTTTGCTTGTAAGCTGGGGCCCCCGACCGACCATGCATCGGGGCCCCGGGAGGGATTGTTACGCTACTGGCTTAGACGATAATACTCCGCGAAATGACAAATCTTGCAAAGTTTTATATTGTAGGAGATTTCCGACTGGCAGTATTTCAGACATGTATTGTTATAAAAGGCGTTAACAAAATTGGAAACTCCGAATTACTCTAGCAAATATAGTAGGAAGTTCGTCTTTAAGGATCAAGCTACAGAAACCTACTGGTTTCCAGGTCATACCCAGAAAGAAGAGTGCAATCGAAAGATAAAACATCCCGCTAGAATGAGAGAAATCTGAGCAGAGAAGAGTTGAAGGAAATAGTTTAAAAAAATGCAGGTACTTCGTTGTAGTTCATTCAAACGAAGAAAAGGAAAGAAAAAAGACAATAGGTAGCCTAATCAAAATTGGCATTAAAGATACGAAATGACAATAAAATATACATTTATGTACTCCGGAGTGGCTGGGGGGACTGGCTGGGAGGAGTGGTTGGGGGAGTGGTTGGGGGAGTGGTTGAGGGGAGTGGTTGGTGGAGTGGTTGGTGGAGTGGTTGGTGGAGTGGTTGGTTGAGTGGTGGGGGAGTGGTTGGGGGGAGTGGTTGGGGGGAGTGGTTGGGGGAGTGGTTGGGGGGAGTGGTTGGGGGAAGTGGTTGGGGGAAGTGGTTGGGGGAAGTGGTTGGGGGAAGTGGTTGGGGGAAGTGGTTGGGGGAAGTGGTTGGGGGAAGTGGTTGGGGGAAGTGGTTGGGGGAAGTGGTTGGGGGAAGTGGTTGGGGGAAGTGGTTGGGGGAAGTGGTTGGGGGAAGTGGTTGGGGGAAGTGGTTGGGGGAAGTGGTTGGGGGAAGTGGTTGGGGGAAGTGGTTGGGGGAAGTGGTTGGGGGAAGTGGTTGGGGGAAGTGGGTAGGGGAAGTGGGTAGGGGAAGTGGCTGGAGGGAGTGGCTGGGGTGCGAGTGGCTAAGGTGCGAATGGCTAAGGTGCGAATGGCTAAGGTGCGAATGGCTAAAGTGCGAGTGACTGGGGGGTGGGCGAGTGGCTGATGTGCGAGCAGCTGAGGTACGAGTGACTGGGGGGGGGTTAGTGGCGAGGGGTACGAGTGGCAGATGGAGCGAGTGGCGGGGGACGAGGAGCGCCTGCTGCACCGGGGACCGCCCAGAAGCCGCGAAACAGATTTCGCCGAGACGCCTTCGTCTTTTTAGCTCGAGGGAATGGAATTGTATTACGAGCGCCGGATTGGAGTGTTTCCGAGTGAGGGCCGAACTCTTCTTCGGGCGCCTTTTATCTACGGCGGCTTTTCATGAAAAATAAATCGAGGTGTTGGTGGCGCCTCGGCGGCAGAAGGCAAGAGAACGGCAGAGGAAACGGAAGAAACGGAGGAAAGAAAAAGTAGGAGACAAGAAACTGCGTAATCCGTACATATGGGGAAAATGGCGTTAGAGGAAGGGTGTTCGCAGAAAGAAGGAAATTGTAATACAATGCGATTGTCAAGGGGCGGGGATACAAAATGTGAAGCGATTGATTAATGAGTAACAGGAAATAACTTGGTGGATTTTTTGTGTGCCATGACACATTTTATAGCACATATTTTTCGCACGAAAGGAATTATTCATCCAGTTTCTTGGTTAGACCAAAAGGAGCCTGAGACGTAAGACGAATCAGGTAATTTCTTTTATAATAATAATAATAATAATAATAATAATAATAATAATAATAATGATAATAATGATGATAATAATAAATATAAATTAATTATATAAATATAAATTATATAATAAATAAATATAATAATATAATAATGTAAATTAATTAATAATAATAAATTTTGCGTAAAGTATTGTAGAGGCACTGATAGTCACCGGATCTGCTCCTTAGGTAGCTGGTTGCAACCTGGAGTAGACTTTATATTCAGCCGACTCATAACATCTTTAGTCGTGATGTAATGGAATAATAATAATAATAATAATAATAATAATAATAATAATAATAATAATAATAATTATAGTATTTCCTTGCAGATGGACTGTTGTCCGGTGCCAAGTTACAAATGCAATAATCTTAAACAATATTCTAAACGTAATACAATAGTAAAACACGATTATTATAATAATGAACAATAATATTAATAATAGAATAATTAATAATATGAGAGTGCTCCCAGTTTTTATACAATTAAGACTTTCGAAAGTAATTAGTACATTACAGATAATACAATAGTTATTTATGTATCTTCCGCCTCGAGGGCTACCTCCAAACCCATGCGCCTGTGGCCCGAGGGGTCGGATGTCTCCCGAGGGGCAAAAATATCCAGTAACCCCATACAAAACCATATGGCTTACTAACTCGTTGATGAATCAAACGAGAATTTGAAACATTAAATAATTCTTTGTTTGGGTCTAAATGAAAAGACGAATTTGCCTCCTTTGTCAATATGACGTCAGATAAACAAAACGGCGTTTGTATCTAAGGACTGATTAGTTCGTACAAAATGAAAGAATATTTTGAAGTTCCTTCGGAAATTCTCACAAAAACTAAACTACGAAACTACGAAAGGTGGTTTCCAGTAAAATCTCGAGAAGTATATGAAAATGATTATAGGGTGTTCGAAGTTATATTGTGCTGATGAAAGAGCACTTTTTGGTTATTTGCCTCAATTGCCAAAAGCTATTTTGAAAATTTCGTAACATGAAAAAAATAACATTCTAAGGATGTGCCTTATACATCTTATTACTGCAAGTAGTAGTGCTAAAAAAAAAGTGATACGTACCAGTGAAATTTGAGTGACCGGTGGATACTACAAATTAATGGGAATATTCCAAAATTGCAATTTTCATCTCAATTAAGCAAAATAAGATTTACAACAAGGTATTTTACTTATTTGAGCATTATTTAATTTATTGTTGTGTTCGCTTGCATCTTTACTTCAAATAAATCGAATTCATAAAAACATTGAATTTGTTGTATTGGTATTAGAGCGGGCAACAATGTATTCAAAAGCCCTTAGGCATAAAGAATCAGAATAACAATGGTATTAACAATACCATTACGTGTTTTGTTTCAGATCTGTAATCACACAGCAACGAGCCAGCAAATCACAAAATAATATACAATACATACTTATACTTTACTTCTGTCAATACTCGTGCTAGTGTATTTGTTCAATATTGCCAAAGACAAATTATTTATTTATATTTATAAATGTTGCTTTTAAACAATATCACTATAAAAGAAACATTAGTTATTTAAATTTAGTACACAAAGATTGTTGAAACAGTGCTGCAGGTAAGCTATTCCAATTTCGTATTGTTCTATTCACAAATGAAAACTTTCCTACATCTGTTCGTTGTTTTTTCTCCTGAATTTTATATTTGTGATAATTTTTGCCAGAGCGCGATGCCTTTTCTAGCTTACTTCAAATTTCTTCCCAAGCTTTGCCTTTCCCCAAATAAGCTCTATGCGTTGCCAGCAGTCTTAGCTTCCTTCGCCTTGTCCCTGTTTCCAACCCAAGAATAGATTTAATGTTCGTCTTTTTAATGTTTTTACCTACAACAAACTTAGCCGCTCGTTTCTGAACACGTATTTCCCCAGTTCCCCCCACACTCTGTATTTCCCCAGTTCTATACGGGTCCCAACAGCTCGCGGCGTATTCGAGTAAAAGTCTGACCAATGACGTGTATGCTAAATCTTTGGACTTCTTATTTCCTCCTTTCAAATTTCTCATTTCAAAGTGAACACACCGCCAAGCTTTATTTAATGCTGAATTCAGCTGTTCTTTCCAAGTTAACTTACTATTTAAAATGAATCCCAGGTATCTACAACTATCTGTACCTGGAATTATCTGATCTTTAAAATGATTCCTAGGTATCTACAATTATCTGTACCTGAAATTACCTGATCCCCAAGAAAATAGTTGCATTTTGGTGAAGATAGTTTACGAATATATGCTATAGATTTACTCAGAAGCACTAATTTTCGTACGATTATTGTGCACCCATTTTGCAAGTGAAGCAACAATTGGAATATTTTTAGATCTTTCAAGAGCTTTTGACGTCATTGATCATAACATTATACTTTCAAAATTACCTTCAAATGGAATCCGTGGTATTGCTCTAGATTGGCTATGTTCGTACCTTAAACTACGATCTCAGAGAGTAGAAATACCTTACTGGAATGATGGAACTTTATGTACACACCTTTCCGGTTCTTTGCCAATTGCACGTGGAGTCCCGCAAGGATCGATTTTAGGCCCTATTCTCTTCCTATTATACGTAAATGACATGCCCTTAGCGATTCGAAACGGAAGAACAGTTCTCTTTGCGGATGATACGAATATTCTTTGCAACAAAGAAACCGTAAATAGTACAATATCAGACGTTTCAAATTGGTTCCGTAATAACAAATTAATAGTAAATGAAAAGAAAACTGTTTCAATACAGTTTTCCATATCAAATAAAAAATTCTGTACTCCATTGAAAATGAACGGTGTGCCATTGACTGATGTTAATGTAACAAACTTTTTAGGTCTATCAATTCAGTCAAACCTCAAAGGGAATGCCCACTTAAATGAATTGAACACAAAATTAAGTTCATTATGCTACGCGTTCAGAATTCTTTCAAATTCCGTCAGCCTTCATACAGCTCGTTGTGTATATTTTGCCAATGTTCACTCCCGCCTGAGATATGGCATAATATTCTGGGGAAACACATCTTATAGCTCCCAGACTTTCAGATTACAAAAAAGAATTGTATGTATAATAAGTAAATCCAACCCACGTGATTCTTGTAAGTCTCTCTTTATTAATGTAGGAATTTTACCATTACCTTGTCTCCTGATTTACGAATCAGTAGTTTTTGTCAAAAATGACTTACTTAAGGGCGGGAATATATTTTCAGCAACGCCGATGTCTATAAGTATAACACACGACGTAGTAATCATATTCACCAGGTGGCAGTATCAACAGCTCACTACAAAAAATTCACATACAATTCATGTACATTACTCTACAACACTTTGCCAGAAGACATTAAACGATTAAATTCGATATAAAAGTCCCAAGTAAAATCTTTTCTGCTGCATAACTGTTTCTATACAATTCGAGACTATACCGAGCATCAAAAAGGAAAGTAGCATTAATTTTAACAATGATAGTTAATGTAATGATTTATCATTTGGACTGTATAATTCTAAAGAACCTGTAACAAGTATTGTACCACAGTTTCTGGGTTGATGGCCCCCAGCTCGATCAGGTTTTTCGTCCAGTTTCCCTGATCCTTGAGCAAATGCTGAGATGGTCCCTTTTTTTTGCTTCTGGACATAAATGTAACTTCATTATTTGTGCACGTCTTCTGAATTTCAGTGGGAAATATAGTTATTCAATTATCGTTTTTCATATTATCGCGGCAAAAAGTATTATTCTTTCATGAAGAACATGAGGGTTCAGGGCAGGAATTTATAGCTAATTTACTTTTGAAAATATATTTTATTATATAGGAGCGAATACTTTGTCAACAAAACTCGAAAAAAACTCTCTTTTCTGTATTCAAAATTCGACTAGAATATGGTTAAGGATAGAGACCACAGAATTATGAAAACGTGCACAAAATTCACTTCTCCCCATAGCTCGTCACACGCAGTTTTTAACTGTTTTTTGACGTAAATAAATAAATAAATAAATAAGTGTCGTTATCATCTTGAAGAATCTGTTGATCTTTCTCTTCAATTACTTTTCTGAAGTGAATGCAATCATCTGCAAAGAGTTACACCTCGGAGTTAATATTTTCTGAAATGTCGTTCATGAAGGCTATGAACATCAGTGGCCCTGTCACACTGCCCTGCGCCACGCCAGATGTTATACTTGTAACTCCTGAGTACGTGTGACCTACCTTAACAAACTGTGTTCGGCCTGTAATAAATTCTTTTATCCAATTTACTATTCGTTTATCTATACCTGATGATGCTACTTTGTTCAAGAGTATATCGTGTGGAACAAGGTCAAAGCTTTTGCGAAGTTTGTAATGATTGCGTCTATTCTGTCGCTCTATCCTTTGAATCAGATATTTCTTGTGCTAATGTCAATAATTGGCGCTCGCAAGAATGCCCCTCCCGGAAGCAATGTCCATCATAATATCCATCCTAATCTACTCCACTCCTTCCTAATGTAGTTTTCTATAACGCGCTCCATACTTTGCATAATACGAATGTTAAACTAACTGGACGATAATATTCGACTGCGGATCTATCATCCCCTTTAATGATTGGCGTAACTATTGCTCATTTCCAGACATATGGGATGCTTTAATTGTTGATGGATATTTGGAATAGGCGTACAGGATACTGGATAATGGCTTCACCCCCTAATTTAAGGATTTTCCCAGGTATATTGTCGGGTCCCCTAGATTTATTATTTCCTAGATTTTGAACTATTTTTTGGACTGTTTTACTTTCAATAATAAATTGAGAGCTATCGCCAGTTGATTCGATATTGATTTCTTCATCCGTATTTTTTGCTGGAGAGAAGACTGATGCAAAGTAAGCATTGAATAATTCAGATTTTTCTTCATCGCTAAGTACTAATGATTCACTGTTTCTTCCTACGGGCAGAATTGCAGAGGTATTTCGTTGGCTGTGTAGCCATCTAAACATATTACCCAATTTCGCTTTAGATCCTAAAGTTTTTTCCAAGAATTCTGCCTGGGCGCTCTCTTCTCCTGCGACAATTCTTTCAACAAATTGTGGTATCGTGAGTGAGAACCATATAATTTACGATTGCGGAACGCCTTTCTTGCACGTTTCTTTAGTCGACGTATTTTAGTGTTGTGATAGGGGGGATCTGTGTTTTCCTTGACATGTTTACACGGTACATATCTATCCATACCATCTTTTATAATCCGATTTAATCTATCTCAAATGTCTTTTATATTATAACCGCTGCTAGCCCATCCCTGATAATTATTTATTAAATGATTTTGGAACCCAAATATGTCAGTGTTTTTGAACAGCCATATTTTCCTATTATCGTTAGTTTTAACATTTGGCGTTCCATTCCAATCTAGCTTCATTAGGACGCATTTATGGTCGCTAATCTCTGGGAGCGTTATTCAGATAACATGCAAGAGGTTTGGTTGTACGAGGAAAACGTCTAATAGTAAATATCCCCTGGTTGGAGACGTCGCAACTTGTTTAAATCCATTTCCCCAGACTAGCTTGTTTACTGCTCCTGGGATGATTTGTCTGTTGCCTCGTCACCCTCCCAGTTAATTCCGCGTAGATTTAGATCGCTAGCAATAATAACACTTTTCTTTGAAAACCTTTCTACCCTCGTCAACTCCGTCAATCTCGAAAGAACATTTGTATCCTCGCTAGGTGCTCGATACACTGCAAAACTACAAGCGTTACTTTATTTTTGTCCAACCAATTCTATTCCTATAATTTCCGACTCTTCATCTGTGACGTAAAGTGAACTATTTAGCTCGGATTTTACACAAATGAACACCCCTCCCCCCCTGCGTCCTCGGTTAGGCCTATACACTGCGTATTTTTCAATAAATATTACAAAATTATTAATATCGGAGCTCATCCATGATAGAGTACCTACAACTATGCATTGAATTCTATGGACTTATTTAATACACTTCGACAATTTACCTGCAACACTGTTAACATATCCTTTTCACGAGTATTTTTTGGCAGTTCGTCTCATCTTTTGACAGGCGTAGGAGTAAGGGAACCACAGACTCTAGAGAAATTATGACGATAATCTCGTGAACATTTGCTTATTTTGTTGTAACTCCGATGGTCAGTAGCAGCAAACTTTTTTTATTATTTGCTTAGCGTGTATTTATTTATATTGGGATTTTTCTCTACATGTTTTAAGTACAAAAACTAAACGTATGGTTTAGAGTCAGCCTAATGTTCAAGTAATACAAAAACTGACAGTCAGAAAATCTTAGAGCACCTTATTCATTTGGATTTACTTCGGGAATATTTTAAAGAAAGAATATAAGGGTTATTTTTTTATTCCGGTTAGAATTCTTGGCAGTCTTTAATTTTGAAAGATAGCTTTATTATTTGGTGGTTTGCGTAGACGATTCAAGATGTATATAGTTTGTGGTGTTTGAGGGGATGTTAAATTTCGTATGTAATTGTTCATTTGTGATTAACAATGTAGCGTTTGTTGTTCTCATGTAGTGGTATTGGACTATCTGTAGTTTTTTTAGATTTGTATTTCCTTCATTAATCCAAGTAGGACAGGGGTAGAGGAGGAAGGATCTGATGGTTGTTTTGAAAATGGATATTGAAGTGTTCAGTTGTAGTTGGTTGTTTCTCTCGATAATAATTTAATTGTTGCATTTTATATTTTGCTAGTATTATTTTGCTGTCTATGTATTGCTTCCAATTGAGCTCGGTGTTCATTATTAATCCTAGGTATTTGATGTGTTTATTTGAAGGGTACCTTGTTATTGATTCATTATATATTCTCGCATACCACTTACTTAATATAGAGAAACTATAGAAATGCTGTAGTAAAAAACGGCGACATTTTGACAGAAAAATTCTTTTTGTGGGTCTTTAATACTGAAAAAGAGGATAAATCTCGTTCTTGCAAGAAATAAATTGATCTAACACGTTATGTATTCAGAATGCACGTTTTGTGGGTCTGCGGTACCGAAAAATCTGTTTACGGCAAAATGTCTGTCAGCCCATCTGTGAACCATGCTAGCGGCTAAACTGTCAGTAGGATTTTCACAAAAATTGATATTCCCAGATCAATCAATTACTTCCCCTAATATGTTGTGTAGTTAGAATCCACCTTTTGTGAGACTTGGATATCTAAATTTAGCTTATGGCAAAAATCTGTGTATGTCCTTCTGTGGACAATTGTATTTCCTAAATCATTCTTAGGATTTTATCTAATGTTGATATTCCGTAATCGATCTAGGCGAACTCGCGGCGCTACGAATTTTGAAAGCGACATGTTAATTTTTTGGGGCACTTGAGCCCTGAGCCATCTCTCCTGGTAAACTTCTCGAAAATACCTTGAAATTTTTTCTCTGTAATTTTTGTCGGTTATGATAATCTACGCTTATAAAAGTGATGAAGGTCCTATTTTATTAGAGCTCTCTGAATTTTCAAAAATTGGAAAAATTAAATTTTTTATCGGTGTCTTCCTACAACTAACATTTTGAATATATACTTTTTTCTTAATGAAATCAAGTCTTAAAAATTAAATCATTAAATGTCCCCATGTACATTTTTCACTATATGAGTAGTTCTTGCGTAATTGTGCGTGAAATAAAGGCAAATTTAAAAACAAGATTTTCACAAAAACGGCTCGGGTCTTTAATTTTTTCTCGGGTGGTGCAAAGCTCGTTTATATTAATGATGTAAGTCCAATTTTTGTTGAACTCTCTGAATTACAGAACGTTGCAAATCTTACAAATGATCCAAGTAAGTATGAACTGTTGTAGCTCTACTAGTTTATTAAATGTTGGGGGGAATGTATGGGCCAAGGTCAACATTTTTGTGGTGCGGTGGTTTTGTTAGGGTTTAAGTTAATTTCACACCTTTTTGTCAAAGTGGTTCGACTGTAATTAAACTCTTATTGTGTTAGTTTGGAATAAATAATATCTGAAGCGTAGAAGTTATATGTCACTATCTCATCATGTATCTAACGCCATCTTATCATTCATCTACAAATTGTGTGACTTGAATTGTTTTGGGATTGTGTAAATTTGGTACGTATAAAATGAATAGATTGGTGACAGTGCGATTCCGATCAGCAGTGGGTAAAACTGCTAAATATTTGGTGACATTTTAAAAATTGAATTGTAATGATTAGATTAAACATTAAACGAAAAATGAGTGTAATCTACTGATAAGGTAGCTTGCTATAGATACCGTCGAAGCAATCAGAGCCAGCTGCATGCTTTGCAGACTGGGTGGGAATGTAAATAATATTTTTGCCAGGATTATTAGTCTGAAGTGTTTCAATCCCCAGTTGAAGTAACCACTCAGGAAATGCTGGATAATAGCCATTCGTGTATAATGAAAATTGTAAGGAAATTACGAATCTTGTGATTTTTAATTCAGGATTCCATGATGTAAAGTTTATACAGGTAGCATCTGCCTGAAATCACCAGAAAAAAAGTTGCTTTTTCACCCTCGATACATTACTTAATTCTGTTTATTACCTGCCATAATGTATTACTTCAGTAAATGCAATTCTCAATATTTTGAGGCCTTCACCCCCTTTGCGTTGATAATTACAACTAAAATAATGTTCAAAATTTTTTTTTTACAAATAGGAATACTGGTTTGCTGATCGACTAATACGATCTATTTAAAAGTCTTAACAGGACTGCATTAAAAAGGATCACAGGTACAATTTTAAGTAATATTATTTGGCTATATTTCTTAAGAACACACATGAATTCTAGCACTGATGTTTTTACAGGATTTAAATATGTGTTTGGTTCCAACTCTAGCGCACTCCACAGAGCACCAGCTACCAGGTTATCATAGGTCGGCCCTAAATGGGTAGCCTAAATGAAGGGGGGGGCGACTTCAATTCTGGATCCCCTTCCACATTTGTTTCTTTACATATGACATTTTACTAGTATATAAATAAAATATTCTACATGGAGAACTAAATGATAACTGAAATAATGAATTAATAAACACAATCCCTTTTGTGTTGAACCATTCACTGAGTTGCCAAATGGCTCGGAGAACCTTGTTCCCAAATACGGGTATACTCTTTAAATAATGTAAACAAAATATAGTGTCAAGGGTACATTTTTGGAATTACGTTTTTAAAAACGTGATTCGTACTAGAAAGACAACTGACTATTCCTTTTCAAGTTTATTTATAAAATGACTATTATTTCTGTTAACTTTCAACTTTCCGGTTATTCATACGTATCCCTCGGCATCCAAGTGGGGTTACTCCTAGTAACTTCTGAATTGTTCAAAGTAAATATTTACTGTTACATGAAGGCAGAGGCAAACATAGTTCATTTTTGGATTGCTGATGACGTGGAACACATTTTTGCATGTATACAGAAGTGAACTGAAAGAAACTAAAAATACCTTATTTAAACATTACAAGATATTTCAGTCGCAGCTTTGGTTTACCTCGTTTCTTTGAGGTTTATCCTACGTATACACTTTTTTTATTTAAACGAGCTTAGTCACATTTTGAAACAACTATTTCAAATGTGAACGAAGGCGTGACTCCCTAGTTCAAACAGCTAATTCTTCTGTCTGTTAGTACAGTTTTAATCTTACTTCCGTCAATCTTGTTTGATAAGACCAAACCTTTGTGCAAGAGAGGTTGAGTGCCATTGCTAACACTGCGTTTACGTTTTCTGCTTATTACTACGTACTTAGACACTGGTACATTTCTTTTTATCTGTTTTACTTCCATTGAGATGGTTTATCTTGGCGTGTCCCAAAGGTCCTTGAGAACGTACATATACAGTTACGATAGTGCTTAACACGAACAAGTTGTTGACCCAACCGTAAATACAGTCAGTGTAAAAATGTGAGTGGAGACTGTCGTTTTTGAGTGTGAGGAAACTACAGTGAGAGTAGACCAGAAATAAGATACAACAAGAACGTAAAAGCTTTCAACAACGAACCAAATCATTACACCCACCCCCCCACAAACTTCAATCAATTTTATTTCCCGTAATATTATGGACCGGAATCAACAACTCTAATCCCAAAATTAAGTAGAGAATCAATGACAACCTTAAGAGCAACCGAATCAACTCAACCAATCAAAAAATATTTTGCGTTCCAACCCATCTTAGGAAGCCGCACCCCCCCCCCGCCAAAGAACGCAAAAACGTGGAAAGCCAATCACGTTATTAACTACCTACTGCCCAAACCAATCAATTTTATACAATTTTACAATTTTTACCGATCCCCATATGACCCTAAGAAAGTCTCCGAGCATTTAGATTTTTACATGTTAAACGTCGTGAAATAATAATTTGAAAGTTTGAATCCCCCCTTTATTTACAAACAAGCTGTTTGCAATGCATAAAAATGAATATTGTAAACTAAACATCACAAGGAAAGTGAGATATTACGTACAAAAACTTCCTTTTTCACAATGGGTGACATTTCTCCATTCCCCCTTTCGCGCTTCAACAATATCTAACGTCCACTCGAAAGTACAGTTTTCCTGCTTGAATTCTCATCCTCGCTAATGCGCCAATTTTCAGCACAAGCTACTAAACTAGTGGTGATTCAACATCTACCTTCTCGCATTATTTCTAAATTTGCAATTTTTGAAAATTCAGAGAATTCTGATCGTAATTGTGCAGCTTACTTGAAATACGCAATTTATACTTTGTTTTAACCCAACCGCTACTTTTAATTTTAATACTTTATACATTTTGGAATTGTAGACGTAAATTTTCATTCCTCTCGGGCACCGCCCCCCCTTCTCTATGACAGAAAGCGCCAGGAGAGGCGGTAAAGGTTTTCTCAAAACTGCTCCAAATTTTAAAACTAGTGCTGCTACAGAATGGCACAGACTTTCTCGAACTACGAGTTAGTTTTCTATTTTGTTTGAACTAGGCAAGCTTTTCGGTCTTGCACCATCTTCTTGCCAGCTGCCATCTATCGCCGCTCAAAGTGCATTTTTTTTGAAATTTTATTATTTGGGGCTTCTAATGGTATAACCGCAGTATTACTTTAATAATATTATAGAAGGGGTAAAAAATTGTTATATAGGGGAATTTTTGAAGAAATATTTAGTGTTTTTAAGAAAATGTTTAAGCGTTGAGAGAAGGACAAATAGGTTACAGAGATTCATAGGGGAAGGGGCAATGAGAGCCCGTTTTCGATTTCCTAATGGTAGAACCGTTAGGCACCGTACACAATTTGGAGTCATTTTTAAGAAAGTGGCATTCAAGCGT
>JAHLJT010009419.1:176896625-176943228 GCA_031308135.1 Acheta domesticus
AAATCTTTGACTAGAACCGGATCGACCAAGGAATATCCATTTTGGAAGAAATCGTATGTATGGTTTAGGCGCTAGCAGTGTTCAGACGGACAGACGGACGTTTTCCTTTCAATTGTTTTTTCGGTACCAAGGACCTAGAAAACAGGGTTTCTGGCTACACCACGTGTTAAGGGATTATTTTTCTTAATTTAGCAACTGGTTTTATTAACTTTTTCGTTAACACGTCAATGAATTTTTTCCGCCGAAAATTGGCCATTTTTTCGCGTAGAATTATATAACTTTCTTTATACTACGTATATGACTGAGTGTATACGTACGTATACGGCAAATTAAAAAATCGCAGTATAATGACAAGTAGTTGACGCGTCTGTAAAAAGAAAATATTGAAATAATGAGTGAATTAATAATTCAATCAATTGAAATAATGGATGGATTTTGTTCTTATGTAATAAACTAATTCATGTTCACGAGTCAGAACCCATGATGTGGATTATTTTGTACTGAAAAATTGATTGGCAGCAGAACGTCTGTTATTCTGACCTCCTGCGGTCAACGCTAACCATTCAGACGATTTTCTCCAAAATTGATATTTCCGAACGATCTGGATGAACTCGAGGTTCTGTGTGTATGAAACGGATATTGTGATTTTTGGGGGGTATTTTACTTAAAGCATTAAAATTTCAAAATGTTCTCAAAAATGCTCCAATATTTCACTAAACTCTTTGCTCGGATAGAGCAATAGATTCGTAATAAAAATTGCGAAAGTCCAATTTTGGTTAACCTATCTGAATTTTCGAAATTTGCAAAGGTTCAATTTTTTCAGCAATTTTTTCAGCAATTTTTTCCAACAACTACAATATTTAAAACAAACATTTTTTTCAAAGTAAAATCTTTTCTTCAAAGACAAATCTTAGGATCTTATTAACTTTTTCGAAATACGAATAGTTTTCGTGTAATTTGCATTAGGTATATGCAATTTGTAAACGATTTCAACAATGGCTTAATTTTTTTTAATGTTTCCCCAGGTAGAGGAAAGGATTTTAAAAAATACAGCTAAGGTGCCATTTTATGCGAATTCTATTACTCGAGATAACGATATGAAAGTTGCTTCATTATAAAGTATATTGAAAACTAAAGTAAATTTAAGCCGGAAGTGAGGGTGCAAAAATATATGAAATTATCAACTTTTGCTTAGTTCCGCTGTGGCTTGAATGTTAAATCATTTTGATCGAAAAAGTATGACTTCAAGGTTGTGTTATACAAATTAGTTTCTAATTAGTTGTAGGTTTCTATTTCAGGGTGAACACTGTAATGTAAAATTTTAACATTTGATTTAAATCCAACATTGTCGTTGCAAAAATTCGATTGTTATTATTTTCATAGCTTCCCATTGAAGTGAACCCTGAAAATACATGGTGTTGCGATTCATTGCGACTCTTAATGACATTTCCCCAAACTGGCCGTACTAGCTGGACATATTTCTTTAAAATGTGTTTACTTAACTCCTTCGGACATATAAAAATTCATTCCCATTCATCCTATTTTTTAAATTCAATTACCTTTCCATTTCGGTTTATTATCCTAGTTCTCTGAGGAATATTACAAATAGAATTCTTTTGCTCATTATAGTCCTCCTAAATGTCTCACTTCGTGTAGCATATGATTGGTGTTTCTTATTATCAGTTAACATTTTATTAACGTTTATTAGTAAGAGATAATTTGAATCACAAACCACTTAAATATATATCCACAGGTAAAGTACACATAAGTTTCAGTTCGGAGCATTAAACAAAAATAGTGTTGTAATTCTGAAATGAATTGTTTCCGTTTCATATATTCTGACATACGAATGTCCCGACATCAGTAAAACAATAATTTCATGAAGTCACTGAGAAACAGAACTAAATTTAAGACTACATTTTTTTGCTTCAAATTCTTCTGGTATCTCCCAGATAACTGCCTAACCTTGGAGAGGACAGTATTTGACCAATGAACTTTTTATCTTTCCTGAACTCCGTGATTCAACCCTATGTTTACGTTTCATGGCGGGAAGACTAAAAATACCAAAACAGCACGTACCACCCATCAGATAGGTAGGGTTCTGGGCAAAAATTGATCTTGAGAAATCTGAATGCTTTGTTTCATTATTTAAATTTTTTTTAACTTTTCCAACAAACTGTGATGACGGAGAGTTAGTGATGCTGATAGTGGAGTGGTGCTCGGTGCTAGTAAGGTGTCAGGCTGCGATGTCAGTTTTTTTTTTTTCAGAGGGCTAACCAAAAGTAACCTCACGAGCAGAATTATCCGTCCTCGCAATCTTCCCGGAAACATGAGGCGATACAGAGGACTTTCGTATTCTCCACACAAAACTATTTCGTTAGATAAGAATAACCTTGCGGTTAAACTTTGATATTTTAGCAGAAAGTGTGCTGTAGGAGAAGTAACACGTTTGCCGCAAGACCTAAAAACTTGGCCTCGTTTTGCTAATGTCTCGTACACATCACGCTGACACATCAAGCAGAAACTGTCATTTGATGTGAAGACTATGATGTTTCTCAATGGATTTCAAATGATAGTTTAATTTGGGTATACATACATTTCGTTCACTTTTTTTATGAACAAATAAGTTAGAATAATACAATAGGATTCGGTAATATAATAGGAATAATAAGTATAAAGTATTCGTTGAGTGAAACGATTTCTGTACCTTAAATATTTTTTCCTTATGTAAGATTCACATATGAATTGTTTTCTAACCTGTATAGATTTTGTCAAAAATATATTGGGTCTTGATTTCAAAAGTTTGCAGGGGATTTCGGTGCATTTTGTATATTCATGATGATGAAAAGCGTAACTTATTATTCTATTGCAAATCGTTATTCCTTCCTTGTCTTTAGATTCTGTGTCTAAAATACTTTAGAAACTCAAGTAATAACAGACTTCTCTGATTCTGAACCAATCCCAACGGAGGTGCGTTCACATAAAGAAATAAAGAAACGAAGCACACTAATGAAACACTGTGACATGAGTAATAATTGGAAGCATTAAACCTTGCTCAATTATGTTGACGTTTTTCTCATACTTCACGGATTTTAAGTTGATTTGCGTTCGATAATCAGAAATACATTGTACATGGTCCAAGACCACGAATGTTATTGTTGAGGAAAGCAAACATGAATGAAATGACTCACATGCATTATACAGTACTTCGGTACTAAGTGGTAAAAATGTTTTGTGACTACTCCCTTTGGTAAGGAGCTAAGAGATCTTTGAGTGAGGGTAAGCATTTCCTAAAAATACACGGTCTCGTGATCTAATGATTATCTTTATGGTCTTGAGGTTAAATCTTTATGACCTTTGAAGAGGCAACGATGGGATTTGAAGCTACCACGAAGGGTTTTCAAGCGACGACGACCTGCTTTGAATTGACGACGACGATGACGGGCTTTTCAAGAGACGACGTCGACAAAGGATTTTTGGAACTTCGTCGTCGACGGGCTTTTGAAGCGACGAACACGAGGTTTTGAAACGACGGCGACGGGCTTTTGGAGCGACGACAGCAGGGATTTGTAGCGACGGCAACGACGGACGTTTGTAACGACGGACTTTTTGAGCGACGACGGGCTTTTGAAGCGACGAACACGAGCTTTTGAAACGACGGCGACGGGTTTTTGAAGGGAAACGTCGACGAAGACGGGGCTTTGTAGCGACGACGATGATGACAGGCTTTTGAAGAAACGACCACGGACTTTTTTTAGCAACGACGTGGATTGGCTTTTGATGCGATGACAACGACGGTCTTTTGAAGGGAAGTCAACGGACTTTTAAACGACGGCAACGGGCTTTCAAGAGGCGACGACAACTACGGCGAAGGGCGTTTGAAGCGATGTCGTCGGGATTTTGGAGGGGCGGGTCCTTCAGGTGGAAAAGCTAGCGCAGTATTGTCAAGGTCGATGCCACGAGCGGGAGTCTGTGGCATGAGTGCCATGACGAAATCGCCCTTTCACGCAGTTCGTCACTCCGCCACAAGAGACAACGCCATCCCAATTGTAATACGGCGGGGTTACTAATAGTTTCCTTTACCAACGCTAGTTGCGCAGAGAAGCTCGTAGCATGCTACGGAGCCACGACTCGTGCCACTGCCACCGATAGAAGACCTTGACACCACTGAGCTAGAGTGTTTCTCCTCACAAGAAGTAAGCCCTACATGAGCAGCCGCCGAAAGCAAAATATGTGAGGAAGTGTGGCTTGGTGCGGATGTACCAGCTGCAAGAAGCGCGTTTCCTTCCCGCACAGGCTGTGCCACCGGCTTTTGAGTCCGGCAGCCGCCGGCTTCACACCACGCTAATATCAATATTGCGTGAGAGGCACTTAATATTAGTCTTGTTTGCGGAGTTGCGAAAGAAATACGTACACCCAAATTTAACATACAACACGTACAAACGTCATTTTATCTTCTTTTAACTACTTACTATTATCTGAAATGTTTGAGAAAGGCGTGCATATTTTTTGTGTTAGTGGATAGTATGCAAATTAAATATTCTGGTGGTCACAATAACTGTTTCGGAAGGAACTAAGTAAACCAATTTTCAGTGTTTGTTCATGTGTCGGGTTTGAAAATGTATACTAGTGTAGACGTGTTAGAAGATAGATACCTACAAAGAAAAACTAAAACCCAAAACATATTTTTTCTCTCCACTCTACTGACATTATGTTGATTTATTTGATTCTCGAATTAATGTTAACTAGGAAGTTTTAATTTCTGATTGCAAATCGTGAAATTATGTCCCTTTTTGAGCATGTTTGCACCTAAACAGAGGCTCCGACTTGAAAATATTGCGTTGCCCACGTATTTCGTCCCCAATCCTACAAATCCTCGTATATACTTCCTGTCTTCCTCTTGTTGTTATCTTCACAATCTTGTGATTTCCGGTTTACTTTTTTTCTTTTAATTAAAAATTCCTCTATTTTAGAATTTACAGCACACCGCTCTCTCATTCATGGTTCGAGTTCTAGTCCCGACCATAATATTTCTGCGGCAAAACAAACCACAAAGATCTTTGCCAGACTGTGTGTCTAGTCGACGAGAGAATCTCAGATTTTGGTACGGCAAGTAGCCCTATCCACGGTGCAGCCCTATTCACCGTATCCATGAATCAAAAGACCTGCGGACCTGCAAGCATTGTCCACACAATTTTCTTATTGCAGTCCCCAGGTGCGCCCCCTCGCCCACCACTCTTCTCGCCCCTCGCTCAGGGACGAACGCACTTGACTGTAAGCTACACAGGGGACAACGCTAAACAGGGGAGAAGGGGGTTTGAGGCAGCGTTACGCTGCGTTACATAAGGGAAGGAAGGGTATTAATTTATTATTACTTAACATTGATATTTATTTATTTTATATTTTTCAATGTGCGTGCATTAAAATCTGCATTAAATATTAACTAATTAATTTGTTTTAAAATCATTAATACATTGAAGTTATTAATGTAAATTGTTAAATAGACAATAAATAAAAATATTTTTCGTTCATTTTTATTGAATCAGTAATATTACGTAGAAAATATTCAAAATTGATATGTAGTATATTCTAGAATCCATTTAATTTGGCGCAGTTGTCTTCTCGCCCATGCCTCATCCACGATGTGTGCACGGCTCGTGATAAAACATATTCTCACCTACGCACCCTTCCTTCTCTCACAACTTGGTCTCAATTTTATTGTTAGGTGTAGTCAGCATTGCTACCTAATTCCGACTTTCATTTTCGTAAATTTTAATACATAACGCGAATTAAATTAATACAAATTGTTTTTAGTGAGCTATAATTTATTTTTACTTCTTGCACTTACAAGGGGAGTTATTAAAAATACTTCAAATTTTCGTAAAGGCCGTGAACTGGGGTGAATATGGACGCGGGGGTAAATAGAGACCGCAGTTAAGAAAAAAGTCAATCCCTCACTGCCAAGACTTTAAATAATGTGTTTTTGATGCCGTCTGGTGAATAAAATTTGTACGAAATTGTAGTTTTCGACAGTACTGTGCGTTGTCTTTGGAATCATTTCAGTGGTTAACAATATTGCTGAAGTTGATCAGATGTTGTCGTTACTACTACAGAGTTCGCGGCAAAACTTCCTCTGTACATGAAAGACACGTTGGTGAAATATTTTCAAAATAGTTTAGGTAAGTAGTCGTTCTATTTCTAAGTTATATGCATGTATTTTAATGTTGTAATATTAATTTTGAAATAAACTGTCGAACATTTTCTCTCACGCGGTCATTTTTTTCTTTTAGGGGCTAATAGGGACATGGTTAGAAAGTACGAGAGCAACCACGAAGGTCGTGGCCTCAAGCACATGGCCCAAGAAGACCTAGAAAATGCGCTGAGAGCAATTGGGAGAGGGATGTCTCCTCGAGCTGCTCCGGAGAAGTTTAAAACTCCAAAATCTGCATTGTAGCGGTAGAGTAAAATGTCTTCTGACCAAGTTGTAAGCAGGAAAATGAAAGGAGGCCAAACACCAACTTGGTGAATCTTGTGAAATGAAGATTGTGAATAGTGTCATAACTTGTGGAAGATGGGGGTATTCAATGAAGTACTTTTGATTTGAGGTGTTTTGTCAAATACCATTTGGACAGAAAGGGGGAAAGTAATTAAGTCTTTTAAGAACAATCTTCCGGGGCCAGACTTGGGCTCAGTTTTTTATAAACCGTCATAAGGAAAAAATAACCCCTCGCAATTATCAAAATCTGACTCGCGCAAAGACTAAAGTCACTCCACAGGCCATTGAAAGTTATTTTGAAAAGTTGGAACAAGTTGTAGATGGTGTTCCTCCAGAACAAATAGTTAATTATGATTAAACCAACCTGGCAGATGACCCAGGGAGAAAAAAGGTTTTGCTCAAAAGAGGCTCCAAATATCCAGAGAGGGTTTTGAATCAAACAAAATCAAATGAAAGTATGATGTTTGCTGCAACTGGTGATGGCACACTTTTGCCTCCCTATGTAGAGTACAAATTCAAACATCTGTATGATATGTGGAGTGAAGGAGGTTCTGCCGAGGCAAGATATAACAGAACCAAATGACGGTGGATGGATGGTCAGTGTTTCCTTGACTGGTTTAAGTCTATAGTGATTCCATACTTCCATTGTTTTCTGGGAAGGAAAGTTGTCATTGGGGACAATTTGAGTTCCCATCTTTCCCCCAGCTGTCATTGAGTTGTGTGAAAAAGTATGACATTGAGTTTGTCTTTTTACCTCCACACACAACGCATTTGAACGCAGCCTCTGGATCTTGCTCTGTTTAGATCCATTAAAACAGGGATGGCGAAAGGTCCTGGAGAAATGGAAGAGTAGAACGAACAACAAGTGTTCAGGAATTGATAAAAATATTTTCCTCGTATTTTAAGAGCAACTCTTCACATTGTAAAACCACCAACCATGGAAAATAACATTAAATCAGGTTTTAGGAAGACAGGCAGTTTCCCATTAAATAAGAACAGTGTTCTGCAGATGTTGCCATGTGAAGAAAATAGAGAAGACATCCCTGTCAGTGATAGTCTTATTGAATTTCTTAAGTAGCAAAGGTGGTCTAATGACAGTCAGTCCAAGCCAGGTAGAAAAAAGAAAAGTAAATGTTCCACCTGGCAGAAGTATCCGTGCTTGCGATTTGCAAAATTCATTGGAAACATCAGAAGATGAACTTAGTGATGAAGGTAACCATAGTTTTATGGAGACAGGAATTTATAGTTCAAAGTGCAGAGTCGCCTATTCAAAGAGGTGTTACACGTAGGGCAATGGGTGAAGGTACAATTTGATTCCCTGAAGGGAAATGCAAAATATTTTAATGGGAAAATCATTGAAGTTCCATGAAGGAGTTACTTATGAGGCATCATTTTTAAGACAGTCCTCCAAAGTGAATAATGTTTATGTATTTCCCAATGCACCTGGCATAACTGAATTAGGTAAAGAACAAGTCAAAGAAGTGCTAAAAGAACCAAAAGTAACACGAGGAAGATACAAGTTTAAGTGATGGTAATGCATTGGATGCTTTTTTGTGTACTTTATGTTTTAAAAAGTACTCTTGTGTTTATTTTGACCCCAGAGTCTGGTCGAATAGGGTTTTGAACTTTTATTTATAACTGTTTGAACTTTTATTTATAACTGTTCACCCCAAGGATGGGGTGAATAGGAACAGTTATAAATAAAATTTTAAAACCTTATTCGACCAGACTCTGGGGTCAAAATAAACACAAGATTACTTTTTAATCAACAATTACAAGTCAATGAGTAATGCTATCTTAACGATATTAGGTTCTAAAGATAGGTGAGAAAACCTTTTACTTTCAGGAATGAAATATTTATGACATTTTGAATAACGAAGTTTTATTAATAAAAATCATTGAAATATGTCCCTATATGTCCCCGGTTTTGCATAATTTCTGGACGACCCTTATAAAAAAATTCTGCGGCGGTTGCAGATTTTTCTCAACATGAAAGAAGTACAAGGAATCGAGAGAAACGAAATATTATTGCAGACTTGGGGAATCGAGAGAAACGAAAACTATTGCAGACTTTGGGAATAGGGAGAAACGAAATTCTATTGCAGACTTCGGGAATAGGGAGAAACGAAATTCTATTGCAGACTTCGGGAATAGGGAGAAACGAAATTCTATTGCAGACTTCGGGAATAGGGAGAAACGAAATTCTATTGCAGACTTCGGGAATAGGGAGAAACGAAATTCTATTGCAGACTTCGGGAATAGGGAGAAACGAAATTCTATTGCAGAATTCGGGAATAGGGAGAAACGAAATTCTATTGCAGACTTCGGGAATAGGGAGAAACGAAATTCTATTGCAGACTTCGGGAATAGGGAGAAACGAAATTCTATGGCAGACTTCGGGAATAGGGAGAAACGAAATTCTATTGTAGACTTCGGGAATAGGGAGAAACGAAATTCTATTGCAGACTTCGGGAATAGGGAGAAACGAAATTCTATTGCAGAATTCGGGAATAGGGAGAAACGAAATTCTATTGCAGAATTAAGGAATAGGAAGAAACTAAATTCTATTGCAGAATTCGGGAATAGGGAGAAACGAAATACTATTGCAGACTTCGGGAAGAGAGACTAAATACTATCGGAGATTTCATGAATCGAGAGAGACAAAATATCATTGCCGACTTCGAGAATAGAGACACGAAATACTTTTGGAGATTTTAGGAATCGAGAGAGACAAAATACTACAACCGACTTCGGGAATAGAGTGACGAAATACTATTGCAAGCTTCTGGAATAGACAGACGAATTACAGTTAGAGATTTCAGGAATCGAGAGAGACGGTAATACTATTGCAGACTTCGGGAATCGAGAGAGATGAGCGGCGGTTGCAGATTTTCTCAACACGAGAGAAGTACAGGGAATCGAGAGAAACGAACTCCATATTCCCGCAGTCAGACACCCTTGCTGAAGCCACACTGAGAGAAACTTTCCTTCTAATGTGCGCTTTTATTGATTTTCTCCGATGCCAGCAATCGGGTCGTGTTCAACTCGATTTGTGTGTCTTCGCTGAACTTATCAATTCGAATATCCTCGCTCGAGGCACATTTGACCTTACGTTTGGCCACGAAGCTTGATGACATGCGGTTTGGAGTCAAAAATTCATCGATAATCGTTTATGAACAGAAAAAGTAAAATAATCGTTATTTTGTTTGGCTTACCATTTACTTTTGAATTCCATTATGCACAATTAACTATTACATACAATTTCATCGAAAAGTTTAACTCGCATAGAATATTTGTCTTAACAAATGATATTGTATTGGCAGAGCTTTTTGAGAATAAAGTCAAATTTAGATATATCCCCTCCCAATGCAAAACTCAGAATTAAAATAATGGTGTATTACAAGGGCCCCTACATAATACTGCCCCAGGGCACCCGTAAGAGTTGATCAGGCCCTGAGTTCCAGAATAACTATTACAAACCGCCAGTACATTAAGGGAATTCGAAGATGATACATTTTTGTCAATGAACATATGTGAAATTTCAGAGAAAAAGTTACGTGTATAGGTGTCTCAGAATAAATGTTACGAACTTTTAGAACGTTCAGAGAAAATTATGAAATTTACCACTACATATTCTTTGGAAAAATGAGATTATTTTCCCTTGAGAGCCCATGACATGATCTAGAAGTTTGTAACATTTATTTTGAGACCCCTCTACGACATTTTTGGTCTTACGCTCCTGATTGGTAGATACCTCATTGTGACAGGTACATGAACTCTCAGAAGACGCACGAGAGAAGACGTTTTGCCTTCATTGTTTAAATTTGGCTACAAAAATTTCTTGAGTTACCGGTAATAAAATATGCTACATGCGTGGTAATGGAGATACACGTGACGCAGCCAAAGTTGAACAATGAAGACAAACATTCAGTATTGTCATTGGCAATTAGCAGGTCGTCCCCAAAGAGTTCGTGCACCTGCCAAACACTAGTAAGGATGAGTTGCCTACCATTCACAGGTGGCTTGTCAAAATTATCATATTTGTAACCTCAGTTACTTCGTTTTCCACGACATGCTCATTACCAAAAAAAGGTCTCTTCTACATGCCCTAGAAGTTTGTAACTTTCTGAACCATCCTGTGGTTCATAACCATCTGAACCATTCTGAACCAAGTTCCTTTTCCATTTCAATTGTGTTGTCTTGTAAAGACCCTTAACTTTGAGCTGACCTCATGGCTATTGAGCCCGCATGTATCACTAGAGCATGAACAGGAAAGCTTCCGTGTACATATGTTGAAAAAGACTAGTGACATCAAGAGGAAAAAATGTACATTTCCTCATACGTATATTTAACCCTTATGCTACCGAGGGGGGTAACGTAGTTAACCCAACGCATATTTTGTTATATTTTGCTACCTTACCCCGTAGGTACATTGGACGTTCGGGATTTAATAATGTGGTGCTCCTTTCGTGAGCTCCTTTGCACATTGCATCACTACATTTACCGCAGGGTCGACGCAACGGAAGGGAATGACCTCGCCGCATATCACCCGGAATTTCTCGTTCAGATTACGGAAACCAGCAGTCGAAGTGAGTCTTTAAAACTCTTAATTTCTCGAAAATTCTTTTATGTAACATATGGCGATATGCATATTTATGAACTCGTCTCTTCACGCTTGTTATGATGAGCTAAAAAACTCTATAGGATTCCATTTAAAAAATCGAAGTTAGATCAATATCTGCAATACAAAATCCAATAGAATAATGTTATGCATGACCATATGTGCCCCTTGCATATAGAAGTTTTAGTGAAAACCGCATCTCAGTATTGCAACGGTTCAGGAGAAAATTGAAAGGGAACATCTTAGGTGGGCCACACGGTATATAGATGTGTAATATTACACCAGGAAAATCAAGGTGGCGGGAAATGTAACTAGCTTAAAGAAGTTCGTGGGCATTTCGTCCAGAACACTTGGCGTAAGATTTAAAAATGTGGGTTGTGCAAATCCCTCCGAGATGGCGGTGCACCTCCGGTTAATGATATCTCGCCCAAGTCAGTCTTTTGGAGAAATCATTTTATAGTTATTGTCCCCAAAATGATATTAATTTCCATTTCATGTACTAAAGCAAAGAAATGGCTCATTACAATAAAATAATTCGTTTCAATAAAATAATACATCAATTAGGTTTCAAACTGTCAATTGAGAGTAAAATTAAACATTTTGAAACTGTTGAATAGTGATTTTGTAACGTGTTTACTCAAGAGTGCAACAATTGCATTTAATTATTTCGATATGGTTAGGTGGTTCAACAGACAAAGATTCTTGCCTGTTTGAAGGTGTGTCTGCCCGTAATCAAGAATGTTCATTTTAAAGGACTTCATTTAATGTTATTGCTATCTAGAACCAATAACAGAATAATTTAATAAAACAACACAAAAAGTAAAATAGGAAAGAATTCGCCATTCAAACATATTCCTGCCCCTTGGCAAAAATGTTTGTATAAGACAGGGCCGCTCAACCGTTTGCTCTGAGGAGGAGCAGTCGGTTGCTCTCTCCTCCTTCGCCGCAGAAAGAGCAAATGACGTCATCAAATATCGATCGGTGGCGTGTGGCACAGTGGGTCGCGTCGTATTTCTACGGGGTATTTTACGTTGTTCGGAATGAAAAAGTCTCATTGCTCTGGGAAAGGATATTACGACAGAAAAAAAACAGTAAAATTCTTTTGTAACATTTATTGGAACAGTTACTAGATATAAACGTATTAGTGTAATTTGGAAATTAAAAACACGACAATTTGCAATGCAGCATGGGAAGAAAAGTATCTTTTTGCAGATTGCGCCGGCAATGCCAAATGTTTAATTGCAAAACAAGTGGTCAATAAAATAAAGAAATTTAATAGGGGTGACATTGCACAGTTTATCATGCTGCTGAATATGAAAAGTATTATAAAGGTTGCACAAAAAATGTTATTAAATAAAGTAGTAATAAAAATACTAAAAGTAAAGGAAATTAACATAAAAATGAAGTTGATTGCAAAATCAAATACTCTAATTACACCTTTTAAGTGTTTTTTTCGCAATATACTTTCCGTATTTGGAAGAGATGACATGGTGCTATTGAGTCGTAACATGGATTTGCGATTGTGATCTGTAATTGTACTTCTCATTCGAGATTTACAAATTTTCAAAGAAGCAAAAAATTGCTCACAGTTGTATGTTGATCCAAACGTACTTAACAATCGAGCAGCATTCCGATGCAGTTTTGAAAAACGGTTTTGTAGGAAGTTCTTTTCCTAAATGCTTATGTTGTAGTATCGGTATGCAATAAAATTAAATTCTTTTGTATTGTGTTATTTTACTGCCAAAACAACATAAGAACATCAAAATACATCCAAAACGAACTTCTAGTGGGGCGTTGTTTTTCAGAACACTGAAAACTTCCTTTCGATCTTCTTCAGCGTACTTGTCATTTTCATCAGCATGAGTTAATGTATAATGTCGTTGCAAATTAAACTTCTTCACGTGATTGAACCCTTTATGTAAACTAAACATTTGGGATAGCTGCTGTAGTCGGCGAAAAGATACTTTTCTTCCATACTGCATTGAAAATTGTCGGTGTAGGTGCTCTTGTCTCTGAAGTGCTCGCGTCGACTTCCATGTTTCCGTGACTGGAGTTACCGGGACACTGTATCAGAGGTTATCGCCAGGCGCGCAACGCTCGGGCTCCGGTGTCCCGCTCTGGGCTGACAACACGGCTCCGTGCTGCCGATTTGCTCTGCTTGAGCGGCCCTGGTATAAGACATAATTTAAAAAGAAAATGAACATGAAACAAAGTAATAAGTAATAAAGAATATAAACCTATTTAAAATCACGGATGTTTGATGGAAATCAGAAAAGGTATTTTCGTATGAAGCCACACTTTGGGCACGCTTTGCACTTCCATTCCCCACTTCAGTTTGCTACGTTTACCCCTTTTACATTCTCGCTACAGCTTACGTAGTAGAGAGAAAGTGGTAATGCTGTGCAGAAAATGGCGAATTTTCGGCAGATAAACTTTTTATTGCAGGGCCCCGGTAACGCAATAGTGGATAAATCCAGTTGCTAAATTTAGAAACAAATCCTATAGCACGTGGTGTAGCCAGAATCCTTGTTTTGTCGGTCCCTGATCCGAAAAATTGAATAACGGCAAAATATCTGTCTGTTCGTCCATCAGCCCGTCTGTGAACAACGCTAGCGGTTAAAACGTACAGCCGATTTTCTCCAAAATTGATATTCCCCAATCGATCTGGCTGATGTCGCGGTTCCTTGAACTGAAACCGATATTTTAATTTTGGGGGGTTCTTTACATGAAACCCCTGGGACCTTTTGCAAATTTTCAAACAAATGGCTCCATTTTCGATTAAATTTTGTTGTTGAATAGTGTAAAGGACGGTTAAGAGAATGATGCAGGACCCTTTTTGGTTAAAACTCTGATTTTTCGAAAATAGAAAAAATTCAAAATTTTTTCGGCGTCTTCCTACAACTACAATTATGAAAGTATAATTTTTTCCCTTAATGAAATCTTTTCCTTAAATATATATTTTGAAATAAGGCCGTGTATAATTTTTAAAAAAATTGAGTATTTTTCGCGTAATTTTACGAGAAAGTACGTGCTGTTTTGTCACCACTAATGTGGATTAGGAGGGGAAGAGTGAGTGAGTGAGTGAGTGAAGGAAATTTGCCCGCGCTTGCAGGAGCGCCGAGCTTTCCAGGCGGCCAAGTAACTCGTGCGGGACCAGTTTAACATGCCTGAGCAGTAGAGTCCTTGAGAGCGTAACACTCCGCACCTCATTTGGCATTTGTAATTTTAGTTTATTAATACGCCCATTATCTTTCGTTTCTTATTGTTCCTCATTTCGATTATCATCGTTACATATGAATATGCAATGCTCACTGCTTAGTGTCATATCTAATAAAACTGTGAAGTCATTCGCATTTAAGTCTTTGTTGAATGAGGGAATGACATGTAGTCGAACAAATGTAGGTGAAATATTACATTTTTTGCTTCTTTCTTGTTCAAATTCAAAGGTATAATGAAATTTTTTGAAGTTAACATTAATAAAATATAGAGTAAGTAAATGAGTATTTGCAAGTAGGTGGACAAATGTATGGGGAATAATTAATGTAATCTTTACACAAACGTAATTATTTTGTTTGTTATTATTAATGAATGCTTGAACAATTTACAAAACTAATAAAGTGAATAAAAATTAATTTTATGATAAGTGCAATTAAATTTTAAAAAATTAGTAGGACGTAGACTGCACTTGATACAATATTCGTTCAACACTCAAAATTTCATTCAGAATGGCAACAGGATCAAATGGTGCGAATATTGGATTGAAAATGATCCATGTGATACACGCAGTTTTTCGATCCAACGTCGTGTATGTATGTTTTTCAGTGTAAATATGTAAGAACCTAAGGAAGCACCTACTGAAAAAATACAGCTTGTAGGAATGGGAAAAATACCATTCCAAATTGCGATTGTGTAGATCTTACTTACGCTGTACGCTCATATTAGAAGAGTGCCAATAGAGAACTTGCCGAAGGAATCCGGTTGACGTATTTAATGCTACATCATAGAGCCTTGAATGGATAACTCAGTTTCGTCACGTGTTAGAGCTTTTTCCTACTTTGTATAATTATAAATAAATTGTTTTGTTGGATATATTTATGTAGGTTTTCGATGTAATGAATTTTGAAAAGTTTATGATCAATATTTGTAATTGTTTAAGCAAAATGCCGCACTATAAATAAATAAGTAAATATATACAGTGTTTCGATGTCATTGATTCATTCTTCGGCTATAGAAACGCAACACTGTGGACCGACCTGTCACGGAGGAAATGAGATGACGTAGAGATCATCAACCAACCTAACTCATTCAGCGTTTCCCAATTCTGTGGATAAACCCAGTGTTCTACTTTGGACGTACTGAAATATCTGATAAAAACTTCGGTGCTCCATGCTGATATGATTTTGCGGTAATTGTGCGTGTGCAAGATGTTTTACTCTGCATTGTATCGGATATATATCAATGGTCTTCATGCTTATTGGTGTAGAAAACATGATTTACTTATCATAACAAATTTCCTCATAAATTCAGGTATCGAATGTTGGGTTGGGAATATATCTGAAAACAAAGGACCAAGGTTGAATACATTTTTAAATATGAAATAAACGTACTGTCTTTTCTAAAATATGCGAATGTGGTGTGAAAAGACAAACAGCTTTAGTATTCTGTACATACTGTATGTGTAGAATACTAATGAATTTATAATCGAATGATTTAGTGTTGATTCACGTGAACAGCCGTGCTCGCCGGTTATTTTCTGTATTGAGCTGTATTGTACATTAAATAAGAATCAAGTGGGTAGTTTTTTGAGAACACGATACGCGTACGGTACTCCTTTCGTTCACATTCATTCATTCAAACGAATATTATGAGATTCAAACTTGATTATTATAATAGTTCAGATTAATTCAGAGGAAAATATTGATTCTCCCTCTCTCTCTCACTCACTCACTCGCTCGCACTTTTATTATGCGTAAAAATGGTTGACTTTCTCTACGATATTTTCTGGACCTAAAAAGTCACCATTAATGAAATGTATTGGAAACTTTCATTAACAGTGGTCGCGATGTTGATCTTCTCCCTTAAGATTAATGGTACATTTTCGTAGAGACTCTTATCTCCTTTGCGCATTATTTCACTTATTATACCTGTCAAAATGGCACTCGGACTGATTTACCTGTAAACCCAAGATTTAGAAACTTTTCTTCTGTAGAATTTCTGTTAAGTACATCGTCGTAGAGTTCTACACTTTAATAACAAAAGATTTGAGGTACGATTTCTTCAAAAAACAATTATTGAATACAAGAGAGAAAGTTCTGTAACAATGCGTTCTTTCTAGTCATTGTGACGAAAGCAAACTTTGAATGACTATTCATGGTTTTTTTTAAAGCACTCTTTCCATCGTTTTGCTGAGCAGAGAGTAACATTACACAAATATTACTACATACTTTAAAAATACATTTCATCAGATATTACTTCCAAAAACCATTAATATGCGCACGTAATCGGGAAAAGTGATCCCCTCGGAAAAAAAAACCTTATCTGGCAACACTCGCTCCGGTAGGTTAGGAATTTCCCTAAAATACGACCTCACATTCCCTCGGTTCACTCAGAATGACATTTCGAAATCTCCTCACGGTCTTTCGAGCAACAGGAAGTCGTCAAGGGGAGTCTCGAATAACGGTCGATAACAGCTGAAACACAATTGTTAAAAAGCAAAAAAATCTAAATAAAAATGCTAATTCCAGAGAAAGGCCAAAATGTAACAACAAATTGAAGGATGGTTAGAGATTCTTTTGAAAGTATATAAAAATTGATATATAAAATTATTTGAAATATAAAAAAATATCAAAGAAATTATACGAATGTATTAATGCTATGAAATTTAATAGTTATTTATTACCGTACCCAAGTACCCACATATTACAATATTCACGTCGAACAAATGAGTTCATCTTCAAAATTCAAATAATTATTCTCAATCTAGAGTGTATTTTCGTCATTTCTTACATTTATCAGAAAGGTATAGAGAACTTCATGTCACATTACTTCATTATATAACCAATAGGAAAAGTTTCATAGGAATCAGTAAACTATCATGACAAAATTAAGGTGTTGGTAACATGGTTAAGCTAGAAGCGTTGTGTGCTACTTAAATAAAATGACCTTCGTTATCTTCCACTGTACCCCATCCGAAGCATGAACACATCCTCTTTTACTTGAGATAACCCTAGCGACCGATTTTCCTGATAGGAAGAAATAGATAGCACAGGAATTTCCGGCGTATGTTGGCAACTAATTGCTTTCTCAATCGAAACGAACACAAGCTTATTTCTTAAGATATAAACATAAAACGGTTGTACAGGAATATGTTAGCGAAGCGTCTTTTATCGTAAATAGATCAGTATCAGCTGTCTGAAACGAAGGTCAGGTGATTATGCGGACATTCTTATGAACGGCACTTGAAAGATGACGTGTTTGGTGAAATTCTTTATGCGTCAGATTCTCACGTGTTTACTTCTCTGCGAGGCGTAGGCGACCTTCGCACAGAACATTATCATTGCGGCTGTCATTTCGCGTAAGATGCAAGTCTGCACGTGATGGGAGATTGTGAGACTGAAAGCAAGATGAACAGAACAAGAATAAATCTTCCTCATATGAAATGCAAATATTCTGGAAAATTGACCTTCTGCTGCATTTATGGTTAATAATTTATTTACCGACACTGAATCTGTATGTCTATAATGTTCATCAGAATTTTCTGCCATGAAATTGCTCAAAAGCCTCTTTGGGTTTAAATGAATACGCTCCAAGTGTCGTAATTAAACATTTCGCTCGACATTTCCAACCGTCACTTTTAGAGGACGTTTCAATTAACAAGATTATTTCTTTTCGTTACTGTAATATTGATTTTATAAGTAATGAGTTTGAAATATTATTTTTCTTTTCTTAATTATGTGATTATTGTAAACAGATGCATTGTTACCAACTCCTGGGAAATCTCCAGTTTTGCTATAACTGAAAGTGTAATGACGCTATTAGAATGAATGAAAAAGATGTTAGTAGGCCATTTTATGGCCTTTAAAAAACGTTGAAAATATTTTCTTGGATTTAATCACTCTTTTCGAAATATTCGCAAAAAGACTTGAAAGTGTGAATATTTAAATTTTGCTCTAAGAGTTAAGAAAAGGAGAAAGGTGTATTCATCAACGCAGTGACTTTCGTCTCGTTTTGAAGGTCCTGTGTACAAAATTTCATTCAGTTCGAATAGAAGTGTAGATTTGTATAAAAACAAATACGCATTCTTATTTTTATAAGTAAAAATAATATAATTTGAAAAATGTAGCTTATGTTCGAAAAAGTACTCTACGTTTCAGACTATACTTGTATTTACAGTTTACTATTAAATTTATAAATAAACATATGAGTTTTCAAAAAAACAGTTATTTTAAAATTACACTCTCCACATTTATTTAAACAAGTTAGTCCATGACAATGTGGCAGAAGAGTACGCCTTTACATTTGCAAACTTTCTAAAACAAGGCGGAGTGATTATTGATAATGTTTTAATTAAGCAAGAGGCATAAGGACTGAGGAAGAAAAAGTGAGTTGAATATTCTTTTTCTGCACGTTTAAAAAATATTATAGAAATTAATATGCACCTGCTACTCAGATCGAAATTAAGCAGGTTTGTGACGAAAGCATCAAAAAGAATTTTAAGTCTCATTAATTATAATCAATATGATACTGTGTGAGATTTTTAATATTTTTTCCCTTTGTGTACAATTTCTTTAAGTTTATGGTACATTTTTAGTGTACATTTTAAAGCACAATTCCTGATTACATTCAATGGTGTTTGTGAAAATTGCAACACCCAGAAGGAATGGTCGGAACCACTTAAATTGGTGTTTAATAAGAAGTGATTAAATTGGCATAGAGATGGCGTGACTCCTTTGCGTGGCAGCGCCCTCCTTTGCGTGACAGGTCAGGTCAGTGTTACGCCACACTCAGTCGGTGTCATGTCTCCACGTCAAACGACGTGGAAACGTGCAAGGAAGTACCGGTATGCTTCATCGACGCCCAAGAGCGCAATATCAGCATCTAACATAAATGAGTTGGAAAGGGGCAGAATGATCGGTCCCCAGGAAGCGGGTTTGTTGTACCGTGACATTGCAGCTCGAACGGGGCGCGCTGCTACGACAGTGATACGTGTTTGGAACCAGTGGATAGAGGAGGGTCGTAGATAGCGACGACCGGGTACCGGACCACATAATGTGGCCATAGCGCTAGATGATCTCCATCTTGTCCGCATGTCATTAACTGACGGAACGGCGTCGTTCACATTGTTGGCTCGACTTTGGAGCATTGTAACGGGCGTGGTCATGTCTACGTCGATGATCCGACGCCGGCTGCTGTCACTGAGAGCTGAGGGGTGGACTAGTGGCAAGCATATCACGGCGTCGGATTCCATTGACCAGAAACCACAAACACCTCAATGAGCAATGAGCACTGCTGAGTGGCAAAATGCAGTGTTTTCGGACGAGTCTTGATTCAATTTGTGCCACAGTGACTGCCGCGTATGTGTTCGACGCTACCGTGGTGATCGCAATCTGCCAACCTTCATTTTTCCGCGCCATATCGGACAAACGCCAAGTGTGATTGTTTGGAGCACTATTGGATACCACATGCGATCTCACTTCATGTGTATTGAGGGGAATCTGAACAGCAAACGCTACATCAGGGAGATTTTAAAGCCACAGGTACTGCCTCTCCGGGAAGCAGCTCCATGCGCCATATTTCGGCAGGACAATGCCCACCGCATATGACGAGGAACGTGCAAGCTTTCTGCGAAGAACGACGGGTACCACAGCTTCCCTGACCTGCAGGTTCGCCTGACATGTCGCCCATCGAACGTCTAGGTCTAGGATATGATCGGTCGGCAACTTGTTCGTTCTGGACCTCCTGCAGTCACTGTCCATGCTTTGTGGTCACGCATAGAAGCTTCATTGCAGTATGTTCACCAGCAGCATATACAGGCTCTCTTTGAATCCATGCCACGACGTCTAGAGGCTCTGGTAGGAGCGCGTGGTGGCTTCGCACCGTACTAAATACTCAAGGTCAAAATGCAGATACAGTTCTGCAATGCTAACCATTTGTTTAAAGTTATTCCTAATCTGTGGAATAAATTACATTGAAATAGTATGTTTCGTTCTTGGTGTTACAATGTTCACAAACACCATTGTATGTTTGTAACACATCATGAAATAAGGAAAGAAATTGTAAATTTCTGTAATGAAGATGGCAGTCACCTGCGACGAAGTCGGATTATCTCTGGACAAATCATTAAACTGTTCCAAACAACCTTCACGCACGTGAACCTTCCTGATCGTTATATTGTGTGATAACGTCGCCCGCGCATAAATGATCACGTCGTGTGGCCGTCGGGAAGATAGGCTCAGGAATGTGAGCTGGAAGTGAGCAAATATCGTTTATCTTAGCAAGTTTAATTCTACATAAGTCGGTTTTGTTTGTGATTGAGGGTTCCTTGAATTATGCTTATTCATGAAATTATTTTAATACATTATAAGTTGACATTTTTTGGGAATACATTTTGATATCGATTTTTTTTTTTTGATTTTGTAATTTTTTATTTCAGATTATATCATTCACAATATTATGGCAATTATGTAAAATGTGTTTTGTCGGCTTGTATTTGAATTGCGTAATCATCCGACGGTAATTTGTCAATTGAAGTTTTGAAAAATTTTATCAATGCATTGTGTTGGTGAAAAAATGTTTGCAAACAGGATATAATGTAGCGTTTGGTGCCAGGAATTGCATTGCAACACTGATCAACTTGTGCATCGTCGTCACCCATAAAATATATTTGTAGAAGTTTATGTTCAGCGTCCGGAACAGGTAGAACTGAACCAACACGGACACACATTTGTCTTTGAATTTTGAAAGTAGGCATATACTGATGTTGAAAAACATTGTCGGCTCCAAAAGATGTCATTTGAAATGCTGAATTGTATTTGCTAATATTTTGCAAAAAGTCTTTGGAATCAGGTGAGTCGCCCGAAAGCAATGACAACAATGGGTCAGGTGGTGAATGCAATGTCGGCAATTTAATTTTGCCATTAGCACAACACAATCCTGGTGTTTCGTTCTTGATCTTAAGTGAACCGCAATGCCCACAGGTCTTACCATTTTGCCGATATTTATACTGGGATGCAAACTGTAATTCGTAATTAATATTATATTGCAATGCAACAAGATTCAAATCAACAAGTACTGTTTAGTCGAGATCGAGTAGCTCGTGAACGTTCTCTTTCAATCCTCGCTACATGTTAGTCTTCTGATTCTGATGCACGTGAATTTGCAATTCGTAGACGACCTGCTTTATTGCTGGCTTGTCGTTCCTCGTTTGTTTGGCAAGCTCAAATTCGCTTGTTTCTACGTGCTGAACTGGTAGATCTACTAAGTGATTAACGTTTGGGAGGCATATTTTTTGATGAAGCAATTAACCCAACCTCACGGCTGTGCCTCGGCGACCCTCCAGCTTCTGGCTGGGCTCCACCTCTCGTCTGGTGCTTACTGGCTTCCACTCGCTGGCGTATTCATATTTCCCTCCCACAATTCTCTTTCTTAATTCCCTATCATAATTCTCTCTGTAAGGAGAAAATGTAGCATCATTCAACCGTTTTCATATTTCCCTCGTTCCAGACAAGTTATGCAACGAATGTCGAACTCCGTGTCGAAAGCAATTACAAGCTAGTAACGTGTCATTAAAAAATAATTGTTATTTTCAATCAACAGACTTTCTCCAATTTATTAGCACTCGTGAATTTCCTACAAGGACCAACTTTGAGATTATGAAATTAGGCAACCGATACTTCACTTTAGACCCCTACCGGTTTTTTCTAGTTTTTTACTAAAAACCATGTAATTAAAATATTATATTTTATGACAGTTCATAGATTGTAGATTGTTGGTAAATATTTTGTTTTAATTGAATCTTTATCGAGAGGCTGAACATGAAAAATAAAAAACATAGTCCAATGTAGGCAAATTTCCCCTGCAACATAAATTATTAAAGTTGCTTTCGTTGAGTCTTAGAAAATTTTGAGATACTGTCGCCAGCATCGAAACCCATGAGTTCAGTTATCTTAATAAACAAAAAAAAATAACCCACTAACATACGGGGTTTCATTGAATACCTGCTGAAACAAGAAATGAAACAGAAATTTTGATTATACGTGTTTCGGGTGCACACATTTACTTAAGACAATTAATGAACAAGAGATACGTCTTAAAGCAATCGTGAGTAGCCGCTACGGTTGCTCAATATGAGCAGTATACGGGCGTCTCGCACTATTAAAGGATCATCTCCTATTATTTGAAACTTCTCAGTAAACTAAAATAACAAAATGATGTGGTTTTACGAAACATTCGTATTTCACATTTGGTATTCAATAGCGATGTCTTCGTGTTAAAAAAAATGATCCAGTCATCCAAATCTGCAAAATGATATAGTATTACCTAAACAAAGTGAACAGTTGGATCATGTTCTGATTTTTAAACTTTCGTAGAAAATATTTGACAATTTCAAACAATGCAGTTACCGGACATTATTAATGCCTTCTTCTACATTTTATATTTTGGGTATTGGGCATTACAGGAGATTTTGACTGGGCAGTTTGAGTCTGGGAGTTTAGAAATGTAGATTTCATAGGCAAAAGGCCGCTTTGCAAACTGGACCACTTAATATTCAAACTATCTTGTAACATATTGCAAAGATATAAACGGTATTATTAAATCATGTTTTCGTTAAATTATGTCCCATCCTGCTTTACTATGTTTTAGTAAGCACCTACCGCAGGGTGACCCACCGCAGGGTGGTTTGGTGATCATTATGATAGCACATTCTCTCGATTTTTTTATTCACATGTTCTTATGCACAAAATACACTTTCCTGTTTTCCAAATACATCAACTTATAAATCTACCCAGAACGTCGGCATCTAATGAAGAAACTTTTTAATATTGATTTTCCCATCTATCTCTACATTCCCACTCTTTCTCTTTCAATTTTTTTACTGTAATATTTGTAGTACTTCTTCCTTCCACGTGTGTTTCGGTCTTCTTCTCTTTCTTCTACCATTTGAAAACCACTCAACAAATAGTATTTCCAAACCAGGATAATTGGATGATTGGATTTCCACACCAGGATATTTAATGAATTCTAAACTGGTTTAAGTTTTGTTTATTTTTTCTCGTATTTTTACGTTTCTTATTTTGTTCTTTAACCTGCAGCTCTTATTAAAAAACGTCATCTCCATTTTGAGTAATTTATTACTTAAATTTGAATTAATTGCCAAGTTGCTGCTCCATATGTCACTACACTTTGTATTATTGTTTTATAAATTAATATTTTATTTTCATTTGAACTATTTTTGTCCAACAAAATACCACTTAATATACAAGTAATTATCCTACTTTAATTAATTTTGTATCTGATATTTTCTTCTTCACAACAATCTTTGGTAATTTTCATCACAAAATAAAGACTACTCTGGATACTGGTGTTTAATGTGGATATCTCCACACGGCATTTGTGGTGGAGAAAGGCGGTCACCGCAGTTTCCTCGGGTGTTTTCCTTTTCCTCCTCCCGGAGCGATTTCGAAGTAGTTTCACGTCAATACAGTGAATGTACGTATGATTGTGGGTAAAAAAAATACTTTTTTGCTGTAGCAGTAGACATTTATTTGAGGTCCGTAGTTACTTATTTGTTTTAAGGATAAACAGATTTAAATGTCAATGGAGCCATCTAATGGTACTACTTACATTGATGTCAAATACTTTCTGTCTTTATATTGGAAACACGTGTTTCTATTTTAATTCATGATGTTTGATTCACTTATGGGACATTCTTTAAAAGAAAAATTATTCCTGCCTCCCGTTGGCGAGGAGATTTTTTTCTCAATAATTGACATTTTAAATCGACAATATTTCAATGAATTGTGCTTTAATAGTTTTTAATTTCTAATAATGATTTACAATTCTGAACCCAGATGTATTTTTTTTTAATATCAACCCTAGGAACGAAAACTCGTCAATAAATGTAAATTATTGTTTTAAAAGTATATAAGTGTCTGTAATTAAAATAAGGTTAGAAACAATTTAGCGGTCAGAACTGAACAATAGGCTTTAACATATTCCTTTAAAGCGACATACATTGCTCAAATAGCGAAAATATTATGACAACTTTCCACACTTTTGAGGCACCTAACCGAGCTACACAAGGTTGAAACACAAGAAAGTTGCACTGACCTGAAAAAATAGGATTCTAGAAAATCGTGAGACAGTTTTGAAAAATATTCTCAGAATCTCGTTTTCATTACATCTTATAAAATTACCATGAAAATTTCGTCTTAATTACTCAAAAATTATTTTCTATGATTTTCAATTTTCGATACGAACAATTCTTTAATTTCGTTTGCCGGACTGAAATTTTTGGCCAATATTTTTCCTTCGGAGAACCACTCATTCATAATCGTATGAGATTGCAAATTGGAGAAGAAATGTGACAAAGGGTATCACTTGTGGGTTGCTGATAAGAAGTACGTCAATACCCTCGCGAGTCTGACTTATCAGTAGCGTGTAATATGTTGAGTGCAAAGTATCAGAATACTCAAGCCAATGATTTCCTGCACCATTAAATATCATTTTGCATTAGAATTCTCTTTCGCATTTATTTCCTTTCTTGAAGATTTGTTTTCAGAGTTAACTAGGAAAACGCGTCAGACGTTATTCTGACAACTGATTCTGTCTTATTCTGTCCGTTATTCTGATTCTGTCAACAGTAGGCGAAAGCCGGAACAGTACCCTAACAAAAGGGCCACGGATCTCGCGCGATCTTTCCTTCCTCTTCTTTGCCCCATCCTCACTTATTACCTACAAACACAATCACTACACTTCCGCCCACGTTGAGAGAGGCAGTCACGACAGGGGCGATGCTCGCAGATGGGAGATGCGTGGGTGGGGAAAACCGTGTATAGTCGGCGCGTGATCTCACCATCCAGGTGGGGGGAGATCACCGCAATCTCCCCTGATGAAAATCTACACTATGCATACGGGATTAATGACCATAGCAGTTGACTTTCTCAGAAAATAATTATTCCTATAAGCAAAGCAGCTCTTACCTCATATACCTATTGTTCAACATGAACACGAACATACACTCTGGACATCACGTTCATACATATGGTGGTGTTTTTTGTACGGCGCGTGTGATGTCTTCCCAGAAAAAATTGGCGCGCAATAGCTAAGAAGGTTGACTGTCCCTGATGTGGAACGAAGTCGCTGTTCCGTGGTATGGTTGCCTTCGAAGATAGGTTATCGTGAATGGAGTTTGAAGATCTTGGGCATAATCTTCTGTTCTCTGGCTGAAGTATGCTGGTTTACACTCACACACACACACACACTCTCTCATACACACACGCGCCCACACACACACCACACACACACACACACACACACACACACACACACACACACAGTTTTAACATCTTGGTCATGAACCTATATTACTAATGTTCAGTGCGCGCTGAAATTAAAAGAAAATCATCTAGCCTCCGGCCAAGTGAGAGATGTCAATGGTTTCGTTACTCAGGGACTCGGGAAAATCCAAAAACAAATAAACGTATGCGATTTTCGCTGAAAATTGCGAACATTTGATTATATATTCTAATGTATTGTGTTCTGTGCATTGTATTGTATGCATTGTATTACATGCAATGTATTACATGTATTCTATTCTTATTCTATTGTGGCGTTCTATTGATTGTGTGATTCTCTTCTCATACTGCGCGTACCAACTGAATCCTCATACTCAGTGCGTCGCAGCTGAAGGCAGCTGGCATCATGCGACTGCAAATCTCCAGCTAAGAGTCTGCCAACCAGCACATACATACTATTCACGAGTTACGTTATTTTGATTGATATTTTTGGTATTCTTGATATATGTAATTTGATATTTTTGGTATGTAGAGAATTATTGAACTCTGCATCCATATTCTCAGTGGTCCTCCTACATGGACTTCAGCGAATATCTTAGAAACGGTGTGATGTATCAAGATGTGTTTTGCTCCAAGTTGTTGCAAACAATGATGAGAATATCGTATTTAATTATCGTTTTTGAGATAATTGACACATTTAATAGTTTAAGGTTGAGGGCAAGATATCGCCCCCTTCGCTTCCACTTCCACACAAAACAAGAGCAAGATTTGCGGCCTTTTGCTGGTTGACATGTTCTTAGCGACCTCCGCAAACAGATACACACCTCGATAATAACAAAAGAGTTTTTTAAATTTACTACAAATGTGTTTTTACTGAATATGTCCGTAATACTTCACTTTGGTTTGATACGACCTTCATTTTGACGTTGTTGTTGCAGTCTAATGCCCGGGCTCCGGAAAGTATTCGCCCAACATGGATTGTATTATAGGGTATTTTAATTTATTTAATTATTTTATTTATTTCCGCAGACCACTGAGATCGCTTTTCAGGGGCTGTTACATATGCAAATGTTAATTCAAAAACAAAACAGACAAAATACCTATATTCTTAATCATACAAATATATTACATTCATAAATTACATTCATTTATTCATTTTCAAATTTGTTTCCATATAAACGCTCAATGCTACCAACTTTTTATTTTATTCCCAGTATTCGCGTCTATCTACAAATCATATTTTTACCTTACTTTTGCTGTTCCAAGACAAAGAAAATTCAAACTGTTTAGAATGGGGACTGTAGAGAGATTAAATTTTCGTAAGCATTTTAACAGGTTCGTTATTTCCATGCCTCAAAGATTGTATGATACACTGAATTTTAAAGGTTTATTGCTCCTATCCAAGTTTGAACTTGGAGACTGGGGCTTTCGAAGCTGGAATGCCCCCATACCATTGGACCCGGCTGTTTTTCATTCTTCCCTAGGACTGAAAAAAAACACAGAACCTAATCCCATTCTAGCTAAAGAACCTCGTACGCAAGACTAAGCAAGACTTGAAGCTTCATTCCGATATTAACGTAATCCTCACTTTAGATTCGAGTGATTTGTAATCAATATCTGCCAACATTGAGTGGGTTTTCCCTAACCGACTTTCTTCATACGTTTGATAAACATTAAGTTATTTGGAAAGTACGAGTTCTTGTAAGTATTTAAATACGTTTTGCTGAACACTATTCGTTTTGTGTAGATTATTTAACCCAACTTTCGGAATACTCCCTAACGTTGGAAATATAGAAATAAATGCTCTGATATTCTTTGTGCTTTTTAATGTTTCTGTGTTCTTTTTTAAATTATTAAAGATATTGGTTCTCACCCTCACGTATTTAAATTATTTATTGCTCTTGTATGAAAAAAAAACAGTTTTCAGTTTATGATGTATTAATCCCAAATTGATTTAGAATTCGTTCCACTCTCAAAATTTTTTGCTGAATTTAGGAAAGTAAATTTTAATTTTTGAAAACTTAGATTGCATTTCCCTTCAGGTAAGTGGTTATTTCTTGTAATAGGGATAAAATACCGATTATTTTTGAACAGACATTGTGCGCTTCAAAATTCTATTTTCATTAACAAATGAATTCTCCGAAGCAAATGTATTTTTGATTTTTAGTAGCAGATTCTGTTAAGAAAATATTCGTATAATAAGTGAATTCAAATGCATAACACGTCGGACCCACATGCCACTTAGACTATTCCATTAGGCATTTTAAACTCTTAAAACTGGATCTCTAAACATTATAACGCCGAAGGGTGCCCTTTTGACACCGGGTACTTCCTTTTGAAATATAATTTTTACTTTCCGGTATACGTATACATACGGAGTAATATATCTAGTGTAGAGAAAGTTATGTAATGCTGCGGAAAATAGATTTCGAGATTTCAACGGAAATACACGTTTTGGGGTCCCCTGACACCGAAAATGTGGTTCTTTTCAAAACGTCCGTCAGTCTGTCTGTCTATCCGGTGGTCAAAAAAATGTACTTTGGGCGGCGATAGATGGAAGCCGACACGAGTATGTGGCCATTCAGAATAGCTAGCCCAGGCCCAGGAAATAGAAAACTAATACGGGAAAGTCTGTGCCAGTCTGTAGCACCGCTAGTCGTTTTTGTCCTAAGAATCACAATCGTTTAAGCCTTTATCACCTTCAATGAGTTTAATTATAAATATATTAATTTTTTAAATCTATAAAACCAATTTTTATAGCACATTTCTCCTCCTCGGCCCATGTGTCATTTGGAGTGCCTTTCCTTTAAATAGGTACACGTAACAGGCGTTCTAATTTTAAACTAGTTAAATTATCGTGATTGAACTCAAAGAGAAGAATTTCATTAAATAAATCATTTCTTATCCTCAAAGAATAATATAAAAATGCTTTCCAAATGTTTCAAAATTGCATGCAGTATTTTCAGTTAGGAGATATTTCATTTAATGAAATGGGATGTATAGCCATTTCTTAGTAATTGGATATACTATTAGTTATAAAATAATAGACAAATTAAAAGTTAAGCCTCACGTGGTTATTTCTTAATTGTTTTCTGATTTATTGCAGAAAAGTCAATTTGCTTTATATTATTACATTTAGTGATGAATGGAAAGGAGATTTTCTAATTATAACTTTTGGGCCTACAGCCCTTTTATACATTCTCTTCGTTAATTTAGTTATCAGTGATAAACGTCTTGTTTTGTAAATTTCAAAATCATTTTAATGTTCCATTTGTTGACGGAATGTGTGATGCCCTCGTGTAATTTAAAGGACGTTGACATCTACCACTTCAATTTCTGCTCGTGTGGCGTAATCGCACTTTGAAACTTGACACAGTGCACGAAAATTATCCGTGCGGACTAATGACTCATCCTGAAAAGGGATGTAATGTGAACAAGACGCTAATTTCACTTGAAAATGACTCAGGATGCAGTGAACACGTTGACCTTGCAGAAAGTGTCAAATAACGCGTTACAAAACAGTGACCAGTTTGACTAGCTCGACTTGCTTATGAATCCTCTTTGAATGGTTAAGGCGAAGTTTTGGGTTGCAAAACAGAACAAAGAAAACTATTCTCTGGCGCACGTGATGTGAAATGCCATTGAAGGAACTGTCGAGAAGTTCACATTCTCGATTTTACGTCATGGAAGCAATGAGCCTTGCTCATTCGGCAGCTTGAAACAAGACTTACATTTTGCTCTCTCCAAAAAATTAATAAATTTAGTAAAGTCTTTATTATAAGAAAAAGGAAACGATCTGAACACGATTTGTAAGCAGTGCATAGTAAGAAAGGGAGTAATGACGGACGAGGGAAGGCCATTGGCTGACTGAACTGGTGCGTCATTACCATTTGTTGCCATCTGGTGTGTTGATAATGGGATGTTGGTCAAATAAATAAAACCTATGTTTGCCAACGTTTCGGAATAAATTGTTGCATTCTCAGGACTAATCATACAGAATAACATGAACAAATTGTAAGTGCACATGAACAAATTGCAAAAATATTTATATAACAGATATGATTGAATTTGCTCTTTAATATAGTTTAGACAAGATGAAAACCTTTCAATTAAACTAACAAGCTCAGAAAAACATACCCTACTATGTCGTACTACACATATTTCGTCACATGGTAATATGCAGGATCTCGTGTCAACACTTTCAAGAATGTTCGTTCAAACATTTTTGCTCAATAAACAATCCATCCAAAAATACTTCTGCACAACACCAGTGACATTACCAGGATGTCCATAGCATTTTCATCCATATATTATTTAGTCCTGAAAAATTTCGTTCAAAATATCTATTGTCCGATCGTGATGGAATATCAGGCTAATGGAGTCTGTCTATAGCATTTTCGTCCAACAAAAAATTTCATCCACACATTTTTTAATCGTAGTAAAAGTGGTCCAATAAACGTATTATCTAACCCGTGTAAAATTCCTAATCTTCCTCTAGCATTTTCACCCCTTCAACATCTTAAATGACTAATTTTCAAGTGTTCTGTGTAGCTACGCAAATTGTTCAAAATGCATGGCAAAACATGTTTATGGAAATGTCAATTTTTTTCAAATACCATTTATCAACCCGGAAACAATCAAGATTTGTTGCTGTATTTGCTTTCTTTGCTAGTATGGCAAAATTTGATATTAACTTCTTATATTTCAATCATCCACGTTATCGGATTCATTGCTGATTAATTGAAATGTTCTATTAGCTTTACTTTACTTTATTTTCATAAATTATTATTTTATAAATTAGGTGGATATTTATTTTAATTTTTAATTTTCCCATTTAGACTTTATTTACAATTAATCCACAATTCTGTTGTAGAATATTGTTAATTTTTAACATTAATTAACTTACAGAAATGTATATTGTATGACATACACGTCGTCTGGTGCTCGTTAAGGACTACGCAATAAACCATACGTCTCTGATCATCCATAATCAGGAATTCGACCCTTCGGCCGGGAAAGGTACCCGTCTGGAATGCGAATCCATAGATGAGAAGTACTAACGCCATAATATTCTACAAATTTCTGCTCAAAGCTATAATAATCAGAGCTGTTAGACCAACGGTCTTTTGTCGCTGTTTGCCATTTGTGGTGTTTCGTTTAAGCGCATCGTACCGGTCGGAAAGGTAAAAGAGAAATTAATAAGTTCACCTTGGATAAAAAAAACACTAGTGGTGCTACATCAGCACATATTTTGACACATTATTTGTAAATTTGCAATTATCGAAAATTCGGAGAGTTCAATAAAAATTAGATCCGCTTCATTGTTTTAAGCGAATTCTTCTTCTATCCGTTAGAAAAAAGAGAAAATATTGGGAGGGATGTTTTAGAAAATGATTTTTTGCAAATTGCTTAAATTTTTGTGCACAAATTACGCGAAAACTACTCGTTTAAAAAAATGTAAATGACGATTTTTAAAGAGCTGATTTTTTACAACAGACATTGAAGCGAAGATCTTTACCTTTAATTCCGTAGTTTTGAAATTTTCGAAATTTTTGAAAAAATAGTATATTGTTTTACCGTCCCTTAATACATGTCGGGGGGGGGGGAATTTAAAGACAAAAATGGGGCGATTTTGAGAGAAAAATATTTTTTTAACTTTCCAATATTTCAAGCAAAATTACACGGAAACAACTCATATTTTGAAAAGTGAACAGAAATTATTTGAAGATCTGTCATTAAAGAATACATTTTGTAAAGGAAAAAATCTCTCTTCAATATCATAATTATAGGAAGACGCCTACAAACAATTTGCTCTTTTGGAATTTTCAAAAAATCTGAGATTTTAACGAACATGTGACCTACACCCTTCTCTTAAGCGTGCTTCGCGTTGTCAGAGGGCGAAGATTAATAAACAAATTTTGAGCCATTTTTGAGAAAATTTTGGAAATCAAAATCCCCTCAGAAAACAAAATATCCATTTGAAACTCTCAAAACTCAAGCCCGTTGAGATCGATTGGGGAACATCAATTTTGGAGAAAATCAGCTGAACGGTTTAGGCGCCAGCACTGACCACAGACCGACAGACATACATTTTGTCGTCCATCGATTGTTCGGTACCAAGATCCCATAAAACATGGATTATGGCTACACCACATGTTAGAAGAATTTTCTAAATATTTAGCAACTGAATTTATTCTCATTTTCTTTACCAAGGCCCGCCAATAAAAGTTTTTCAAATACAAAGAAAAAATACTAGATCTCAAGAATCAGAGATAAGAACCGTATTGAACAGTGTAACGGTATTTTGCAGTGTACTGCATGACCAATATGAACGGTACTAAATGTACAACCCCCTGAAAAGTTTGTAAGGTGAGCAGGAGGAGAAACAAATAAAGGAAATAAGACCCGAATTAACTTCCACAAATTAAAGTTTGTTTCCATATTAAACACATTAAACAGTTTTATTATCCATTAGTTATTTAATATATTATTTACTATATAATCTGTTGTACACATTACTTTATCCGTCCCCCCTCCGCGCCAGTGATGAGTTCTGAAACTGTGTGGTCCCGGACGACTTAATAAAAGAAGGCGCTCGGCAGTATTGGCACCCCTGCAGGAACAATAGCAACGCGATCGCGGCGCATGCGTGCGTGCGTTTGAGGCATGCAGCAACGGCGGAGGCGGACGCGATTGGCGCGAAAGCTCGGAAAGAGTTCTGCGCTTGTTTTCCGTGACTCAACGGAAGATAGCACCGGAGAAACCACGCGAATTACGTCTGTTTCTGAGACTCCCTTCCGAGGAGTGTAACAGGTGATCTTTTGGCTGCCGTTTGATGTAATCTTCAATTTAACGTCCTGTTAAAAAGTATTTAAAAAGTCTGCGACAGGTTAAGGAAGCAAGATCTTATTTGCTGTTAAACGCGCACCTCACACCGCTAGCATTTTGAATGAGACTGTGAGAATTTTATATCGAAAGCTGTTTCCAGCAGGAGTTGCAATTGTTTCTTCCAATAAAATTATTTAAAGTCAAATTGTTACATTAACGATACCGTGTGACTGATGAGAGAATCGACATCACAATTTTGTCTAGTGACAAACGAATGCATTAGTAGAGCAAAGATTGTTTGTAAAATTTCGTTGTGAGGTGCCATTTAGGGGACATCACTTGCGGTAAATCTGAAACTTACGGAGTGAGACTTATGAAGGTTTATTTCTCCCTCAAAAGCCCACGTGCTTAGTGAAGGAACTGTTTTTCCTATTCTCTTTGAAGAACTTGTCCTCGCAGAACAAAAGTTTTGCTTATGAATTATTTCTCGTGTCTGTAATCTATTTTCAATTTTGATTGTAATCTGTTAGTACTTTTACTTTTAATAAATACAATTTACAAATGACTTGGTCAAAAGCGAAACTTAGAAAAAGATGCAACATCCTTAGAAAATCCACACTCCATCCAAGAAAATCTTCACTGAACCCTTCAGTGAAAGTATTGGATAAGTGAATTTATTGATCACACGTTTTCGAAACACTGTACTCGTATATTCACTAGAGATAGTACACCATCATTAGCAGTTGTTTTCTTCTATTACCTCAAAGTAGAGAGCGTAAAATAAAATCGAAACATTTATTTTACGTACTTTATAATCAGTTTTATAAAACAGCACGCGGGGCAGCGCTGACAGCCGTAAACCCAATGCAATCGCTGGAGCGATGGCCAAGACTCTCGAAGCAAGTTTTATCTGTCGCGGGCCCCTTTCTGCCAAAATCTCTTTGTAAATTACTAGGGGCAGATTTTGATGACCTAAAACGTCGCTAACAATGATCAATGAAATGTTCTTGAAATGTTTCTAAAATGCTCTAAAGGAAAAGAAAACAAAGTTTAGATGAACAACTCAAGCGTTGGATATGCTACTGATGTAATCGAGGCTTCTTTCTTTCGTTCAAGTAAACTTAGCTTGCACACTTTTGGTTTGGACAAAGGAAATCTTGTGGCGAAATTGGCCGAAGCGACATTGGCGCTGAGAGGGGTGACAGAAGCTTAGATTACAAACAACGGTCGATATTACAATTTCTGAGCGAAGAAATCGAATAGACTACTCACGAATTATTTGGGGAATTTGTTGCATAATGTAAATATTATTTGAAGTAAGTCCCATTAATATGATATTAAAATCTATGAAATCAACGAAAAATGTTTTAAGAATGACGGAAAGTTGGTGAAATAGGACTTATTAGACGAATAAAAGACGAGAAAATGGACAAAATAAACGAAAAATGCAAGAAAGCCATATAAAATGGGTCACTTCTGTGTATTATATAAAATTAATGTCTGTACTAAAAGCGGTTGTTCGAAAGTGAAAAGAAAAAAAATATGACATTTCATTGAAATTCGAATCCCTTGTAATATTGCTCGGTTATAGATCATTTTGATAATAAAAGCATATTTCACTTATATGAATCTATATAAATTTTTAATTTCCTAAACGCATACACAGCATCATTATTAATTTCGCTGTGCGCATTCACTGCCGAGGACCAGTGATGGTTCACCTTCGTTGGTCGGTGTGAATTATTCATCTTTTGGTGCACAAAATTTTAGAAGCGGCGTACATTACTATTAAAGAATGAACTTTCGCCAACCATACACGTTTACAATAAGACGAACATAGTCCACATGAAACATTGACAGGCGGTGCAGGAAAGGTATCGTGGTTCGCGGCCTATCCAGCGGGCGCATCCTGGCGGTGAATCGCGGAACTGGCTGCCACGTGACTAAACTTAGACGTGCGGGAACGCATCGACCCCGCCCCCAACTTCGTCTCCGTCTCCGTCCCCGCCCCCGCCCATGCTCATGCTCACTAATTCGCCCACGACCTCGCCCTTGCCCTCACCTTCGCCGTCGCCCTCCCTCTTGTCCTCGCCCACGTTCTTGTTTTCACCCTCTTCCCCGCCACCACCCACTCTCAATTCATTTTTTTGTGTGTTGAATTTTTACCGGATTTAAAAAAGTAAACAAATAAGCGTACGTGTATATTAATATGCCATTGTTACCTCTTCGTGTTCAATAAAACGGTAGGTAGTCAACTTTCACTGTGTGGTTTGGAATTGATTGAATGATAAATATAGTAGTCTAACGAAATTTTAATTCTGAGGCTGTATGTATACGATTCTTTGAAAAGAAACAAACACGCTCAAAAATATTGGAATGTGCGATAAAGTAAAAAGTGGTTACTAAAACGCTTTCACCACAAATAGCTTGGTGCGGTTTGAAGCAACAATCTGTAAAGAAATATCATTGTTTTGGCGATTTTAAAATACTTTTAGAAAAAAATGCATACTATCCCAAAATATTTTATGAGGTGTTTGTCAAAATGTTTGTGTCAATGTGTATCAGCAATTGTATATTGGAATGAAATTTAGTTTGGGGGAACGAATAATGATACATTATGCTGGAAATAATTAACGATAATTTATTACAAATACGTCTAATATTTGTGAAAAACAGTGTTCTTGATAAAAATATGTATTTTCCTATGTAAAATCAGGATTTTTCTTAAGTTCCTTCATCAAGCTGTTAACATGATCGAAGTGCTGTAGAAAGAGAACTTAATCCGTTTGTCACACGAACTATTTATAATTCAGTGATCTAATGCGAGAAGTGCAAAGAACACCCCACAAGTTACAAAGAAGCATGTATACTTCGTCTGCACTAGAATGCACCGGATCTTAGTTGCAAAATTCCGTTGTTATCGTACGTAATCTACTCGTAGATAAACCCCGCTGCGTGTGCTTTCTTCTGACGCATATCCTGGTGACGTGCGCTGCCATCAAAAATCTCGTAACTGCGAGCACCTTGGAATACACATACAAAGCAACAACACGATAGACATGCACATTGACGCAGATAGGTATGGAGGAAAGAGAAATCAGAATAATTCTTCTTTACTATTATTATTATTATTATTATTATTATTAGTAGTAGTAGTAGTAGTAGTAGTAGTAGTAGTATTATTATTAGTATTATTATTATTCCACTACATCACTAAAGATGTTATGAGTCGGCTGAAAATAAAATCTACTCCAGGTTGCAACCAGCTACCTAAGGAGCAGATCTAGGGACTGTCGGTGCCTCTACAATACTTTGCGCCAAATGTGGGCTGTTCCAAATAATGAGATTTCTCAGCCTTTTGAATTACCTGGGAGTTTAGACAAGTTCTTACACAAACTTTGCGGAATTATTATTATTATTATTATTATTATTATTATTATTATTATTATTATTATTGTTATTATTATTTACTAAAATAAGTGACATTAAATAATAATTAATACATTAATTGACATAAATAACAATGAATATAAATTTAAAGTTATAAAATGAGAAACAACATTAAGAATTGCATGAAAATATACTTTTGTAACTGTCAAAATTATCGTTAACATGACATCAAGAAATATTAATTCCCATTTCCAAAAAAGTACATGAATGAAGGCCTGGACTCTAGGTAGTTTTATGCCACATTTTCGACAAAAGTAAGATAATACTAATATCATATTCGCCATATCATTATTACATTTCGGGCGAGTATTGTGGTACTGGAGCAACTAATGACTCCGTTCTTCGGAGACCTTTCATCTTTACTCTGTGTCGAGGAATGCCGGGTTGATACGTTTCTCTTTTTGTTTCTCTGTCTGAATTCGTGGCAGGGTTGTCCAACAGGCGGTCCGCGGGCCGCTTGTGGCTCGCGGTGCCATTTATTGTGGGCCACGAAAGGTTACTATTTCAAATGTGAACGTCCTTTGCATCTACAGTTGGTAACAGTCTTGTTTTTACAGTTCATAATTTGCTCGAAAATCATTAGTTTTTAGTGGAAAATTAAGACTAATGCAAAATATGTTACAAGATAATTAAATAATTCCAGTTGAATAAATGTAACTTTGTATATCTAGACGAAATGGCCTTGAATTTGAAATTCACCAGCACGTTTAGTTGCTCGGGAACCTTCCTAGAGGCAAAGCCCTTCAACTGAATCTAGTAGTTGGGAAATGCTTTCTCGTACTGATTAGTTTCCTAGTCTCTTGAGTTTGGACTATATTTTTGTTTTTTTTCCCACCATCTGCCTCGCTGCTATCTATAGGTGCCTAAATGACCTTCCAGTGTCACTCACTGGAAGGTCACTGCATGTGGCGCATTCCCAATAAAGAGCACTTTGACGCTACCCGGACGTTGCATAGACATAGCTCGGCATTGGACGTTTACATATTTGTCCATGATATTTACCTTTTAGCACATCTCGATGCTAGTACCATTGTTCTGGGTGTAGAAATTCATCTAAATACACACTCATCTCGCACAGAGTTGCCTGACAGGCCAAGAGATAATGGAAGGTTTACGATGTAAATGTTGCTATAACAGCAGCTGCAAGGTTCAGAGGGTAGCCCTTTGAACTTAAAAGAAAAAATCATTAAATGTCTGAAATCCAGAAAGTCTCCCGTATCGATAATATTCCTAATCACACTTTAAAAGAACTTTCAAAATCAGCAATATTTATCCTAACAGCTACTTATTAGTTAATTATTAACGAAATAAGCATTTTAATAATTTGGTACATAAATGCCCTGCTAGTAACAATTTTGTCTAAAAAATAGTATTTTGTAGGTCATGTTTACATGATTCCGTAGCTACTCTGGACTTCGACGTTTTACATTCAGTAATTTTTATTGTACTTCCTTTTCCACCTAAACTTAACCATCTCCACAACTTTATCTAATATTTGTTATATTTTATCTTGCAGTTCGTTGCTTTAAAATTGCTGATTTCTCCGACTTTATTACAATTTTAATGGTACTTCCTACAAATAATATTTACGACGTACAACAAATCTCCAGAGAAATTCTGAGTAGCTAATTCGGTTTTTTGCTCAGAAATTGTAATGTCAGCCATTGTATATAATGTAAGGTTTCTGTAATGCCAATCAGTGCCATTGTCAGTTCGACCGATTTTGGGATAACTAAAGACAGATATTTTCTGGTAAAGAACAATCCAACCCATAGGTTGCCAGCTGAGTCCACTCGAACGAATAGAAGTAGCCTCGATTACATCAGTAACCTATCCATCTTGAGTTGTTCATCTGAAATGATTTTGATCACATTTTCTATGTCATTTTTTTCTGCTGTTAGGGTATTTTTAAGACATTTTAAGAACATTTTATTGATCATTTTGGCAATGTTTTAGGTCATCAAAAACCGCTCTCTGCTGATGACGTATGGGCCTCGAGTCTACAGTGCCAAATTAATTCAATTCTAGAAAATACTATAAATCAATTATGAATATATTCTTCGTAATTTAACATATTAAATGAATATATCATTGATTAAAGAATATTTACATTGAAGGTGACTATTTATGCATCATAACCTTTTAATTTATTAATATTTTTATTCAATTTGTTAATATTTTTATGTTTTAGTATAAGACATTAAAAGGAATTATTTCATCAAATGTAGACAAAACTTAAAAGGAAATATCATTACGTAACTTTAAACTATTATCTTTTCTACCCCTACGTGTCGCATGTGTAACGAAAAACCCCGCTCACTGCTACTTCACCGATCACGCCCACGAAATGGGCGCCAATGCAACGAAAACCCCCCCTTTCCTATTTACTAAAACGCCCTACGAACTGGGCACTAATGTAATGAAAATCTCCCCTCTCAACTCCTATTATTGATCACGAAAAACTTACTTGCTGATCACCTGTAATATCTACAATGCACACCACTGTACCCCCCTTTACTACCCGGAGTTTTCCTGTTTACATAAATTTATCAGGGCGGGCCGTGATTGTTCTCTACAGAACACAAGCGCCACGCCAATGCAGGGACCAGGATCAGCTAGCTATGTGATAAAAACACCGATTACGTAACTTCAAAACGAGAACTCATAATCTCGTTTGTTTATTTTCTTTTTAACCAACAGAAACATTAATACCCTCATAAAGAATCAATACCACACAACATCAACAAAACACGATGTCATAAAAATCACAAAAATCAATAAACATATTATACCCAAACGTTATTACGAAATAATGAGCTCCATACTGTGGCCACACCCATTACATTGCAATTCCCCCAAAATGTTTCCAGTTTTGGCTTTGCAAACCATTTATTCTTCCCAAGAGCAAAGAAATCAAAGTCATTGACTTCACTGGAGTGTTGCAAAACAAAAAATATTCCACTTCCCTTTCGTTGTTAACGAAGCAGCGACCGGGTCCACACACACAAGATCTCACGCCGTCATGCGTAAGAACTCTGCTCCACTGCTGTCTGCTAGCGCCGAATTACCAGTGCCCCCCAAATTGGCACTGACCACGGCGACGATATGCAAAGACGCGCTCGAGTCTGCTGCACCTCGGCACACCTCGTTCGGCGACATCCGCTTCGATTTTTCAATGGTCAAAGTAACACCAGTTCCAAACATTAGTAGAAAAACGTTCAAAATTCACAAAACTCAAAATTATGATCGCGCGTGGCATAGCTTTATATATTACTACTAAAATAGTTCACATCACACGGCATACAGTTCCGCCACCTTGCGAATCCAAGTCCGAAGGAGCAACACCTTCTCGAAATTTTATAAGTTCGCGTGTTAAAATAATATCACGAGTGACGCGGAATACAACTCGCCACGAAGTTATTCACTCCTCTCACAGTTTATAATAGTTCACTAGTACGAGTCCAGAAGAGAACACTTCATCAAAAAATTACAAATCCAAATTTTAAAATTATTCTTGCAACAAGCGACGCGGATTCTGCCTCTCGCTACCAAGCTATTCACCCGTCTCACCCCCATTGTTGTCCTAAAGCATTTATAGCTTTTTTTCGAACAAAACAATAGCGCCTCTACTGTCTTCTGCTTTATAACTTATAAAATAGTTTATTATTAATTTCTAACACTTCCTGGATTGTCTTATTATATTGTAAAATTCCCAATTAAAATTTCGTATCCATTCCACTTCTTAGACATCACTTTTCTCGCTTCATTTTGTTAAAAGAATGCTTTTTCGTGCGTCTCATGCCTACAAACATCGCTCGTTTATTTCTCAATTAACTAATGTAACATAATGTTTATCTATTAATGTTCGGCGTCCTAAAATTGTGTCACCACGTTTATAATTTGGCCCGTATTCCACGGAATACTTTGGTATATGCCAAATCTCGGTAGACACACTAGTTTTCGTTTAATTTATTAATATATCCAAACTTTTCTGAAATGACGTCACGACCATTGTTGTTTTCGTTCTTTAACATGTTAAAAGTCAATGTCGTGATCACAAAACTCGCGATATTATGCGTTTCTGTGACCCGATTTAGCTGAAACAAACTTTATTCTGTTCCTTATAATTTTGCGCGTTGACTAGTAACACGCAACCATTAATTCCCCACTGCGTTCACATGTTCGTCCGAAATACTCGTTTTCTCTTAGATCACCTTCACTTGTTTTTTTCTATATTCCGCTCTGGAAGTTTCTACATAAAGTTCTATACCCGGTTCATAAACCAATGGTCACTTCATGTTATTTACCTATTTAATTTGTAATAGATGGCTAAACTATTACACATGTTACGCTGCTACAAACCTCCTCCCCCCCTCTTTAGCGTTACGTAATTTATGGATGACCCACTAAATTCCTCTGAAATACAGCTGGTGAACTTTCTATCTAATCTATGCATCTAATCATCTTCTTTGCTAATCTTTGCATCTGGTGTAATCCATTGATTGTATTTATTCTTCTTCGATGTCTATCCCATTTGCAATTGTAAGTACGTTTCTGATAAATCAATTTTAATAAAATATTCTCCTTGAAGCTATGAAAACAATGGACGGGACGGGGACGGTTGGACAGGCAGGCAGACATTTTCCACTGAATGAATTCGGGAAAGGAACGGGGATTCTGACTACAAGTCTTAGAGGAAGTAACTGAGTTAATGAAGAAAGAAGCTTTCATTTTTTTTCAATTTTTGAACTTTATTCTCTTGCTTCAAATTTTTACTTTAAATTTCTCGTCTGAACAAAGACGTTTAGAACAAAGGACGTTTAAAAATGCAGCCGCTCTCATTATTGTTAAACATTATCATTAATGAAACATTGTCGTTAAACATTATCGTTTTCGAAAATTGTAAAAGTTACAAAAAGTCCGAAAAACTTGTGCTGCTACAGCACTACTAATTTTAAAGAGGTTTAGAAAACATATCCTTCGCTTTCTGGCGATAACTTCTCCAGCGCGTAATGGAGCATCCTAGATCGTTAGAGGTCGTCCATAAATTACGTAACGCTAAAGGATGAGTAAGGGAGGGGGTCTGGGGCAGCGTTACGCTGCGTTACAAAGGGGTAGGGGGTATTAGTTAAGTGTTACCTGACATTAATATTTATTTTTTTACATTTTTCTACAGTTGCTGAAATTTTTTTTAATTTAATTAATTTGTTTTAAAAACATAAACTTAAGTTATTAATTGAAAAAATATTCCCATGTATTGTAACAATTAACAACTTTTTTTGAACCTGTATGATTACGAAGAAGATATTCAAAACTGATATGAAAAGTATTCTAGAATCCATTTACATTGGTGCTGTAGACTCTCACTCATGCATCATCCACGACAGCGTGGGCGTAGCTGATCACCCATGTCTCTCCCGAAAAAAAAAATCTTTCACTCGCAACTTACCACAATCTTATTGTTAGGTGCAACCAGCATCGCGAACTAATTTCTACTTTAATTATCATTAATTTTAATATTCAACTCAAGTAAAATAAATACAAATTGTTTTTCCTCTGCTATACTTTATTTTCACTTCTTTCATTTAAAAGGAAGGTTGTCGCAAGCGTTATCTAATTAATTAGGGGGTTCAAGTGCGTGTTACGGGTGCGTTACATGAGAGAAAGGGGGTATTGAAAATACTTGAAATTTGTGTTACGTAATTTATGGACGGCCTCTTAATTCTTCAATATTATAATAACGAAAAGAACATAAATTAACCTCTTATTCATTTACCCTGCATTGATTTAAAGTAAAACGTAATGGACACTTTAAAATAAATTAGTTGCTTTCTGCCACGTGGGAGAAAATACATTTTCGTTTTTTCTCAAAACTTCCTGCTATAAGCTGTTGTCTACATTTACTGTGCTTACACAGAGAACAACTCTGAAAGTAGCGAAACATAATGGGAATGACAATTTATGCATTTTGAGATTACTCACTGCGGAAGTCATTCCTTGATGCAAGTGACACATGTGAGCTTCCCAGACGCACATGTTCCGCGTGATTTCCGTCTCGTCGCGAACATATGAATTATGAACTTTTGTAACGCAACTGAACATGTGCATATTTCACTGTACTTCATTCCTTTTATGTATCTTGCATACCATTTGACGTCAAAGTAATGTGAACATCCGCGAATAATTCAGAATATGCGCTAATGATGTTCTGAGAGGTTAAAAAATGAATTAATGTAATTGGTTGGAGTAAGTTGAGTAAGTTGTAGGACTATAAGGCTATCTTGTCTCTTGTCGTGGACGAGATTGATTAAACGTAATGATACAATTCTCGAACTGCAAGATGAAATGTTATTCTTGTCGTAGAAGTGCAGATTTTGTTGAGTAATGCTGTTGTTGGTATAGATTTTTCGACGACTGATCTAGCTCGGAAAATCAAGGAACCAAACCCTTTGGATCCTCATAAGAACGAGACGGAACGGAACCAAGCATTTTCGGATTTCTTCAATGACTTCCGGAACGGAAGGTCGGATCTACCTTATTTACACCATACGCCAGTATAGGGCAACACGTAAAGAAATAATGCGCATCTCTCTTAATACTTGTAATGGCCTTCAAACCGTACGGCGAGTACGAAATTCGTACAACCATAATTTCGAAGACACTTTTTCACTCAATTTTTTTGCCAGAAAAAATCAACTAGTCCAAAATAAACATTTAGTACACATGTACCTACACTACAAATTCGTATTTTCTAAGAGCAAAAATATGAATCCAGAAAGAACTCGAAAAAAATAGTATTTCTTCATAAGATCATGTTTCGTGTTTTGATCTTTAGAAATAGGACGAATAAATTCTTTTGATAAAACGAGCATTATCTCAACATTTTAAGTTCTGTCATTATAGAAGATAACGTGTACGGCTCATATTGATGACTTCGTTTTAAACGTTTCTGTAAGTATTTTGCCAATAGCATTGCTTCACGGCAAAACTCAAGCAGTTCTCACTTTTATCGCAGATCTTGTGTGATGAAATGTCTCCTATAGCCTCAACGGTTGAGTAATTTGGATTTCAGAAGACACATTCGAGTATCTTAGGAGTACAATGTAATTTTGTATGTTTATTTTTTAATTACAGGACTTAGGGCATTACCAGCAGAGTAGTGACTGTGGGTCTTATCTTGTTATTGTATATGTTTTGTTCATGTTATGAGGGTTTGAGGTAGTAAGAAAATGGGACACTTTTCAATCAAAATCGAGATATTGGCATTTTCGAATAGTAGGGGGGCTTGCTGCGGCTTATCTTAGTACTGTACGTTCTTAAATTATTTCCACTGCCAGAGCGGGAAACCGCCATTAAGCTAGAAGCGGCGATCCATGGCCATGCATTCAGTGCCTTAGGTTTCCATCTGGGTACAGACCTTCAAATTCAGGTTATTATGCCTGTGGGATTTGTAATGGGTAGGGGGAGGATTTTAATGAAATATAATATTTTGCTTTTCATTTGAGAACAATGCCTTTTATTACAGTCATTAATTGTATTTTATGACAAAAGGAAATGACCCATTTTTATACTTTTTTGGTATTTTTCGTCGACTTCGAAAAATAAGTCATTTTTTTTACTCTTTTCCCTAATTTTTAAACCTTTTTTGGCTGATTTCTTTGATTTTATTATCATTATGATGTTACGTCCTTCAAATAATACTTCCGAGATGCATCAAATATTCTGTACAGAATTTCTGAGTAGCCTATTAGATTTCTTTGCCCAGAAATTATGTCAGCCATTGAGAGTATGCAATTTAAGGTTCCTGTGACCGCCTATCAGTGCCATTGTCTGCCGATTTCGGGATCAGTAAAGACAGAGGATTGCAGATCTAAAAGTTTGCAAGCTGAGTTCACTTGAACTAAGGGGAAAACCCGGATTTCATTAGTAACAAATCCAACAGTTTGAGTTGTTCATCTGAACTGGTTTGGAACAAACGTTTTACGTAATTTTTCTTTGCTTTTAGGTAATTTTAAGAGCATATTATTGATTATTTTGGTGATGTTTTAGGTCATTAAAATACGCCCCCTAATAATGAGTAAATCGTGTTCCTGGCAGATTTCCTCGCGGTTCTTCCCCTTACCCTTCTCTTCCTTCCACCACTTACTCCATTTTCATTCTTCATTTGACATCACTTTTCTTGATGCTAACTCATTAAACCAATAACCCGCCATAACCAATCATAATTCATCATTATCGCCAAACCCAACGTACTTTCTGCGTTAGGTAGACATGAATATGACCGCTAGGTGAAGTTAAAGTGCGGATCTACAGCTGCATCCAAATTGAAACTCCACGGAAAGTTAATAAATTGAATCGATCACATTCTGATCGCCAAGAAGTTTGTAGATTTGTGAAATGCCATAATCTCTTGCAAGTTCACTGTGTAAAAGAATGCTGCCACGGATCGCCTTATTGTTGATTTCATGATGGACAATTAGTCTCTCTTAGAAATGTAGTTAGTGATATAGTCTTTGCCGCATGTGTTTGTGCAGTTCTCATATTTCTTCCGCATAGCTTCCGTCCGGCCGTTGGCTGTCGTTGCCTACCGGATACGTGGTAGATGTGCGGCACATGAATAATCGTCACTTCCGCCGACCGGCGCCGTGACCTATATCGCAGAGGGGGCCCTGCTTCACTCGTAGGGATGGGTATCTATGGCCACGTCAAGACTCAGTATAATACATTTTTCTATACTTGAACATATGGCATATCAGCAAAAAGTGGTTCATTAAGTTAAATGCATCAAAACGCAATGCAACGTAAATACAATGATTCGCCACCTCTTAAGTGTCAAACGAAACAAAGTTCGGCTTTCTTCAACCGAACCATTTTAATACTTCGAAGTATTAATGAAAAAGAGACTTCATTGCCGGAATAACTCTCTAACAAAGTTTCCTTAGCAAATAATAGATGGAAACTACTACTTCCTCTTGTTAAAAAGTCTTCTTCACTACACATTCACACTAAGTTATATTTATATTAGACTATGATTAGGCCTATTATTTCTTATGCCAGTCCAATTTGGGGATGTGCATCAAAACAAACAAATAGAATCCCAACCTTTCAAAATACCTGCCTCAGAACTATTTTTAAAGTCCCATGGTTTATTTCTAACAACCAAATTCACTATGAGTTAAATATGCTTTCCCATTCAAAACATTTTTTCTGCAAATTTCGGCAAAATTATATCGCAAAATTAATAATATTCCATCTGCATTTTCAAGTAAGCAAGCACATTCCACATCAAAATCAACTCAAACGTAAATTACAGAGACAATTTTTTGACCCTCTGTAATCTTCTTCTTTTTTTTTTTATTCTTGCTTGGCCTGAGGCCCTCAGCAGCCGTGAACGACTGGTACAGTAGTTGATTTTATTTTATATAGTAAGTTTGCAAGATATTTTCTTTCATCGTGATTATTACATTTTCAGTAGCACTTTATATTGCACGGAAAGGCTAATCGCTTCCAGTCTGTTTAAGGAGGGTCAAAAAATTCTCTGGGTAATTTCCTTTTTAATCGTTTACGATGAGGGTTCTGTTTGCCAAGTTTGAAATGGATAGCTGTGTAATCTTCTACAACGTTAATGTTGTGAAAATTGTTCATTATTAAGTGCGATGTTCACATATTTTAGAGCTAAAGTAACATTCTTTTGTATACTTTTGCTATCCAAACGAACAGTGTCAAAGGTATTCAGATATATACTACATTCAATGTTACAAAGCCCTTAAAAGGCCGCGTATGCATAAGACCATCAGTTTTAATTATATTATTGGTTTTATCTTATTATTATGTAACAAAGCCGTAAGACGTTTACTATAGAAATGCACCACTAGGTCTTAAATTAATATCTGTTGGAATAGACACCTTATTTGATATTTTTAACTTTAAATGTGCTATCACTTTAATATTACTAATATAATGACTGAACTCGCACATACATCTTTTATCGACTGATCGGCATATATTAAGGACACATTTTGGACAATTTCACCCACTTCTTTGAGTACTGTTGTTCACCATACTCGACAGATAATTGCAGAAAAAATATTCTGTAATAGGAGGGGACACAAAACATATTTGAGGGGCCAATTAGTGTTCTAGCCCTCCTCATTTCTTTAAGAAAGCTGTGATATTCCCTTGAAAAGTAAATGTTCCTCTTGTTCTCCCTGCTTTTTACAAAGTAATTTTTTTACTAATAATGACGTCGGGTCTGGATTAATAGAAATGTGGGTAATAAATATATCACAAATACATTTTTTGACAAATTAGTGTTTTGACAAATGGGTGACAAATTTGTTTGTGACAAATGGGTGAGCTCTACTTTCTTAAAATTGATAATTTAAAAATGAATCTTCTCTAGAAATAGCTTTAAATTTCAAAAACATTAAAAACAGTTTTTGAAAACTTTTAGGCATTGTAAATAATATACAAATTTCCCTGGTGGGTCGCAAGAAACCAGAGAATGAGATATCTTCTGTTGAACTTAAAAATAATGTTTTATGGAAAAACAGTAAGTTTGTGTTTATATGTAATTCTTTACAACTCAACTTAGGCTAAGGCATACATTTAGGATTAAGATGACTTTTATAATGCCATTAGACCTGAAGATGGGGGTGCAAAAACTTCTGAAACGTCGTTGAAAACTCGAAA
>JAHLJT010009419.1:176944228-176959006 GCA_031308135.1 Acheta domesticus
GTGAGGCTTAACTTTTAATTTGTCTATTTTTTATACTAATAGTATATCCAATTACTAAGAAATGGCTATACATCCCATTTCATTAAATGAAATATCTCCTAACTGAAAATAACTGCATGCATTTTGAAACATTTGGAAAGCATTTTTATATTATTCTTTGAGGATAAGAAATGATTTATTTAATGAAATTCTTCTCTTTGAGTTCAATCACGATAATTTAACTAGTTTAAAATTAGAACGCCTGTTATGTGTACCTATTTAAAGGAAAGGCACTCCAAATGACACATGGGCCGAGGAGGAGAAATGTGCTATAAAAATTGGTTTTATAGATTTAAAAAATTAATATATTTATAATTAAACTCATTGAAGGTGATAAAGGCTTAAACGATTGTGATTCTTAGGACAAAAACGACTAGCGGTGCTACAGACTGGCACAGACTTTCCCGTATTAGTTTTTCTATTTCCTGGGCCTGGGCTAGCTATTCTGAATGGCCACATACTCGTGTCGGCTTCCTCTATCGCCGCCCAAAGTACATTTTTTGACCACCGGATAGACAGACAGGACTGACGGACGTTTTTGAAAAGAACCACATTTTCGGTGTCAGGGGACCCCAAAACGTGTATTTCCGTTGAAATCTCGAAATCTATTTTCCGCAGCATTACATAACTTTCTCTACACTAGATATATTACTCCGTATGTATACGTATACCGGAAAGTAAAAATTATATTTCAAAAGGTGTCAAAAGGGCACCCTTCGGCGTTATAATGTTTAGAGATCCAGTTTTAAGAGTTTAAAATGCCTAATGGAATAGTCTAAGTGGCATGTGGGTCCGACGTGTTGTGCATTTGAATTCACTTATTATACGAATATTTTCTTAACAGAATCTGCTACTAAAAATCAAAAATACATTTGCTTCGGAGAATTCATTTGTTAATGAAAATAGAATTTTGAAGCGCACAATGTCTGTTCAAAAATAATCGGTATTTTATCCCTATTACAAGAAATAACCACTTACCTGAAGGGAAATGCAATCTAAGTTTTCAAAAATTAAAATTTACTTTCCTAAATTCAGCAAAAAATTTTGAGAGTGGAACGAATTCTAAATCAATTTGGGATTAATACATCATAAACTGAAAAACTGTTTTTTTTCATACAAGAGCAATAAATAATTTAAATACGTGAGGGTGAGAACCAATATCTTTAATAATTTAAAAAGAACACAGAAACATTAAAAAGCACAAAGAATATCAGAGCATTTATTTCTATATTTCCAACGTTAGGGAGTATTCCGAAAGTTGGGTTAAATAATCTACACAAAACGAATAGTGTTCAGCAAAACGTATTTAAATACTTACAAGAACTCGTACTTTCCAAATAACTTATTGTTTATCAAACGTATGAAGAAAGTCGGTTAGGGAAAACCCACTCAATGTTGGCAGATATTGATTACAAATCACTCGAATCTAAAGTGAGGATTACGTTAATATCGGAATGAAGCTTCAAGTCTTGCTTAGTCTTGCGTACGAGGTTCTTTAGCTAGAATGGGATTAGGTTCTGTGTTTTTTTTCAGTCCTAGGGAAGAATGAAAAACAGCCGGGTCCAATGGTATGGGGGCATTCCAGTTTCGAAAGCCCCAGTCCCCAAGTTCAAACTTGGATAGGAGCAATAAACCTTTAAAATTCAGTGTATCATACAATCTTTGAGGCATGGAAATAACGAACCTGTTAAAATGCTTACGAAAATTTAATCTCTCTACAGTCCCCATTCTAAACAGTTTGAAATTTTCTTTGTCTTGGAACAGCAAAGTAAGGTAAAAATATGATTTGTAGATAGACGCGAATACTGGGAATAAAATAAAAAGTTGGTAGCATTGAGCGTTTATATGGAAACAAATTTGAAAATGAATAAATGAATGTAATTTATGAATGTAATATATTTGTATGATTAAGAATATAGGTATTTTGTCTGTTTTGTTTTTGAATTAACATTTGCATATGTAACAGCCCCTGAAAAGCGATCTCAGTGGTCTGCGGAAATAAATAAAATAATTAAATAAATTAAAATACCCTATAATACAATCCATGGGCGAATTTGGGCGAATACTTTCCGGAGCCCGGGCATTAGACTGCAACAACAACGTCAAAATGAAGGTCGTATCAAACCAAAGTGAGTATTACGGACATATTCAGTAAAAACACATTTGTAGTAAATTTAAAAAACTCTTTTGTTATTATCGAGGTGTGTATCTGTTTGCGGAGGTCGCTAAGAACATGTCAACCAGCAAAAGGCCGCAAATCTTGCTCTTGTTTTGTGTGGAAGTGGAAGCGAAGGGGGCGATATCTTGCCCTCAACCTTAAACTATTAAATGTGTAAATTATCTCAAAAAACGATAATTAAATACGATATTCTCATCATTGTTTGCAACAACTTGGAGCAAAACACATCTTGATACATCACACCGTTTTCTAAGATATTCGCTGAAGTCCATGTAGGAGGACCACTGAGAATATGGATGCAGAGTTCAATAATTCATCTACATACCAAAAATATCAATTACATATATCAAGAATACCAAAAATATCAATCAAATAACGTAACTCGTGAATAGTATGTATGTGCTGGTTGGCAGACTCTTAGCTGGAGATTTGCAGTCGCATGATGCCAGCTGCCTTCAGCTGCGACGCACTGAGTATGAGGATTCAGTCGGTACGCGCAGTATGAGAAGAGAATTACACAATCAATAGAACGCCACAATAGAATAAGAATAGAACATATGTAATACATTGCATGTAATACAATGCATACATACAATGCACAGAACACAATACATTAGAATATATAATCAAATGTTTGCATTTTTCAGCGAAAATTGCAAACGTTTATTTGTTTTTGGATTTTCCCGAGTCCTTGAGTAACGAAACCATTGACATCTCTCACTTGGCCGGAGGCTAGATGATTTTCTTTTAATTTCAGCGCGCACTGAACATTAGTAATATAGATTCATGACCAAGAGGTTAAAACTGTGTGTGTGTGTGTGTGTGTATGTGTGGGCGCGTGTGTGTATGAGAGAGTGTGTGTGTGTGTGTGAGTGTAAACCTGCATACTTCAGCCAGAGAACAGAAGATTATGCCCAAGATCTTCAAACTCCATTCACGATAACCTATCTTCGAAGGCAACCATTCCACGGAACAGCGACTTCGTTCCACATCAGGGGTAGCCAACCTTCTTAGCTATTGGGCGCCAATTTTTTTCTGGGAAGAGATCACACGCGCCGTACAAAAGACACCACCATATGTATGAACGTGATGTCCACAGTGTATGTTCGTGTTCGTGTTGAATAATAGTTATATGAGGTAAGAGCTGCTTTGCTTATAGGAATAATTATTTTCTGAGAGAGTCAACTGTTATGGTCATTAATCCCGTATGCATAGTGTAGATTTTTATCAGGGGAGATTGCGGTGATTTCCCCCCACCTGGATGGTGAGATCACGCGCCGACTATACACGGTTTTCCCCACCCACGCATCTCCCATCTGCGAGCATCGCCCCTGCCGGGACTGCCTCTCTCAACGTGTGCGGAAGTGTAGTGATTGTGTTTGTTGGTAATAAGTGAGGATGGGGCAAAGAAGAGGAAGGAAAGATCGCGCGAGATCCGTGGCCCTTTTGTTAGGGTACTGTTCCGGCTTTCGCCTACTGTTGACCGGAGAAACCAGGGAAAACTACCGATCAGAGTAGCCGGATACTACAATTCTCCAGACAGCGACAGAATTCGATCTAGCTAGAGTCGAAGATTCCTGCCACTGTCGAGACTCGAACCCTAGGACTTCCCGGTCAGAGGCACTGCAATGACATCAGTTGATGACTTGAGCCACCACAGCCGTTCTTTCCTTATAGAAGGAAAAAGGCAACTCAATCATATAACTAAATTAGTTAATTTAGTGTGCCTGCTCAAAAGAAACACGTAATAGTTCCAATCTTGAACAAGAATTTTAATCTCTAGGACGACTGAGTCACCTGTGTCGTATGCGATGGTGTTATAGGTGCCAGCGTGTCGTTTGTCGAAGATATCGGTGGTCTACGAATTTTGGGCCGTCCCTAAATTGGATCGCACATGTATTACTATGCATGAAAGTAATATAACACATGTCGGCTTTAATGCTTTTGGATGCTCTAATAGGACTGTTAGTCAATTTTCATTAAATAGCAGTCATTTTAATAGTTTTTGGAATTACATATTATATAGGAGTAGTATATGTTTTAGATAGCATTTTATTATTTTTGTGCTATATACCGTAAATTGTGGGAATTCTGATGCGGTATTTTTGACCTAATTGCATGAAGAAATAACATCGGAGATGACTTCTTTTTGTTCTTCGTGTGACTTTCTTTGTATATATCGTAAGCTATAGTGTGCAGAGAGAGGGAGTAAATAATTCCAACTGTTGTACTCCACATTAAAAATATTTTATCAGCTTCCGAATATGCATAAAAAGACTAATGTTGCCCTTGAAGTACCTACTCAGCGTTATGTTTCTCATATTTGGACGAACGCCAACCAGATATGCGGATGATTGTAACAGAAAGCATAACGGGAAAAGATTTAACATCTTTAGAAGGAAAGGCATAAAAATCTTAGACAGTTATTGAATTATCAAAGAACACTGGGCTTCAGATCTCTAAGACAATACATATTTCATATTTTCTTCAGAATAATCTGATAAAAATAAATGGAATTTAAATTAGCTTATCATAAGATACAATAGCGCAAGGAAATTGAAGTCTTGAAAATGGTTTTGGATTACACACTTAACGTATTGGAAAACGGCGTGAGCAAAAAGAAAGAGCTATCTCAAAGTTATTAGTCACACATCCTTTGGAGCGGACTTTTCGGTCATTAGAAGAGCATATGAAGCAATAGATCCAATTTGGACTGTGGGAGCCAATTATTTGATGCTGCCATTAAGAGTATCAAGATAGTATTGGATACCATCAATAATATGGGAGCCAGGCTGATAAATTGAGCCTTCAAGGTCAGGCAAGTAGTCAGTACACTAAGCAAAGATGAGTTATCATTATTAGAAAAAACGTGTAATAAATTTAATTATCGGATATATTATAATCAAAGTAGCATGAAATAAATTGATCCAGTTACCAAAGATCTCCCAAACACATACAGGTATACGTTTAACGGAACATTGAATTACAAGAAGAAACATCCCAGACTTGATGACTTGACGGTTAGAGAAATTCAGTTACTAGAGAGGACACAAGAAATAATCCCTGTTAAGAGCATAGTTCTACCCGAATACACATCTTGGTCAATGCAAGACGAGTAAGACGATGGTGACAATTGTAAGTGGTGAGCTCCGTTTAGGATTCGTTGGATTTAACTGGAGTTAATAAGGTTGAAGATTGAATTCATAACTATTTCTGATGTTGAGCAACATTTTAATCAGAATTATTGACAAATATGAAGGGTTTTTCAGTACAGAGTTATATCTTTATATACAACTAATAATAAAACAAGGTTTTTGGCCATTCTTATATGTAACTTGAGCATGTGATTAATATATTACTTTCACTGTTTAAATATTTCTCTTCAATTGTTTGTCCATATTCTACTTCATATTTGAAAACTCTTTATGGATCATATGAGAGAACATACTTATACACATGTAATAATTCCATGTAAATCCTATCCCTGATAACTGGTTTTGCGTATACTTTCGAAAGTTTTGTCAAAGCCTTTTTTTTAGAAAAAGATGGGGAAAGCATTACGCCCACGCGTGTTAAATCGTCAGAATGACTTAGCCATGAACAGGTCTCTCGATGTCGACTTTGCACCGAGAGCATTTTCCCCTTTGATCACTTACTCAATAGAATCTTTGTAAAATTGAGTCACATTTCTTTATTCAACAAGAGAATTATTTTGTGAAAGATTTCACATTGTATATAAAGTCATGATTTGTATGATTTTCCAGGTGCATGTTTTTAAATCACTTTCTTTACGTACATTTGGATTCACAGTCCGTGCCAAAAACATTTAGAAGCAATGTTATATCAAAAGTAATTTATTATTACAGCATGGTGTGAATGAACAGTAATACTTGGCCATAGGTACCATTCCGCATCCGCTTTTGTTGACACTATTCCATTTCGTGCATTTGAAATCTGAAGAAATAGTCCAAAAATGTTTCTACTTCTCATTGTCAGATTCGTAACTTTCGAACAGTCGTTCCATGGTTGGTTGATTACCCAAATCCCCCGCGCCAGTTATAAGGAAAAGTAATTTGCATTATTTCCACAATTTATACCACTTACTTTCAAGGTTATTCTAATACCTGTATAATATAATTCATTTTCAAAAATTATCAATTTTGAATATCTACAAAACCTAAACACATGAAAAATAACACGCACCCACTGGATGTGGGTATATACATCAGAGCTAAACAACGACACCGTTGGACCGATCTCCATGAAAGTTGGCGCTTCTATGTGTTGTTTATGTTTGTTTTTTTCACCGAGAAGGTTTATGAAGGTCTATGTGCTATTAATTCTGTTGTAACTCCACTACCTGGCGTTGTAGAACAACACTAAATATTCACGTCAAATGCAACCCGCAACACACTCTGCAACATTTTGAATCTATATCGTTAAATAACTCCTAACGATGCGTTCTAGGGCCTTAAAAACTAAAATTTTGAGGCCGAAGGCCGTAATCTACAGAATGAGCTCTTCTCGGACATTCTATTACATTTTTGCTGGTCCGGCGCTTCCCGATATTACCTCTCCTGCTCAGAGACGCGCAAAATCTGCAAGAAAATGTGAATGAGAGGGACAGAGAACGGCAGAGACAGAGACATACAGGGACAGGGACAGGGGCATGGTGAGGGAAGGAGGGATCGACAGTGAGAAAGGGAGATGGGAGGGGAAAGAGGGAGATGAAGAGCAGAATAACGTCTGACGGGTTTTCCTAGTTAACTCTTAAAACCAATCTTCAAGAAAGGAAATAAATGCGAAAGAGAATTCTAATGCAAAATGATATTTAATGGTGCAGGAAATCATTGGCTTGAGTATTCTGATACTTTGCACTCAACATATTACACGCTACTGATAAGTCAGACTCGCGAGGGTATTGACGTACTTCTTATCAGCAACCCACAAGTGATACCCTTTGCCACATTTCTTCTCCAATTTGCAATCTCATACAATTATGAATGAGTGGTTCTCCAAAGGAAAAATATTTGCCAAAAATTTCAGTCCGGCAAACGAAATTAAAGAATTGTTCGTATCGAAAATTGAAAATCATACAAAATAATTTTTGAGTAATTAAGACGAAATTTTCAGGGTCATTTTATAAGATGTAATGAAAACGAGATTCTGAGAATATTTTTCAAAAACTGTCTCACGATTTTCTAGAATCCTATTTTTTCAGGTCAGTGCAACTTTCTTGTGTTTCAACCTTGTGTAGCTCGGTTAGGTGCCTCAAAAGTGTGGAAAGTTGTCATAATATTTTCGCTATTTGAGCAATGTATGTCGCTTTAAAGGAATATGTTAAAGCTTATTGTTCAGTTCTGAACGCTAAATTGTTTCTAACCTTATTTTAATTACAGACACTTATATACTTTTAAACAATAATTTACATTTATTGACGAGTTTTCGTTCCTAGGGTTGATATTAAAAAAGATTACATCTGGGTTCAGGATTGTAAATCATTATTAGAAGTTAAAAACTATTAAAGCACAATTCATTGAAATATTGTCGATTTAAAATGTCAATTATTGAGAAAAAAATCTCCTCGCCAACGGGAGGCAGGAAGAATTTTTCTTTTAAAGAATGTCCCATAAGTGAATCAAACATCGTGAATTAAAATAGAAACACGTGTTTCCAATATAAAGACAGAAAGTATTTGACATCAATGTAAGTAGTACCATTAGATGGCTCCATTGACATTTAAATCTGTTTATCCTTAAAACAAATAAGTAACTCCGGACCTCAAATAAATGTCTGCTACAGCAGAAAAGCATTTTTTTACACACAATCATACGTACATTCACTGTATTGACGTGAAAACTACTTCGAAATCGCTCCGGGAGGAGGAAAAGGAAAACACCCGAGGAAACTGCGGTGACCGCCTTTCTCCACCACAAATGCCGTGTGGAGATATCCACATTAAACTCAGTATCCAGAGCAGTCTTTATTTTGTGACTAGCTGAACTACCCGGCGTTGCCCAGGCATTTATTACAGTAAATTTTTAGCCAGGAAGAGGTATTCCATTTATTCATGCCGTGCAGTAGGGCCTACTTCTCCCCATTGTATCTGCCCCGCCAAGCTAGCCCTGTCATGTCTTTCCCCCTATTTGGAAATTTCCGGTGTGCCTCGTTCACTTTCTTACTAAAGAAAGTTTACATTTTTCTAATTAGGAGTTTCAGCTCCCAAACATTTCTCACTTTATAAATAAAAACAATAACAAATCTAAACTGTTAATACAAAACACTCGTAAAATACTTTTATAAATTGTAGACTCACATGTATTCTTTTTGTACAGTTTTATATCCTGCCCTCGGTGGCTTATTGGTTAGCGTGCTCGCTTTCCATGAAACAACCCCGAGCTCGATTCCCGGCTGGGTAAATTAGAAATGTGCGCTTTCCTTACAAATGTCTCAGTATCGATTGCTCTGTGACGATGAGAAAGCCCATCCTAAGGTTAAGAAGAGCGGTGTATACGGTAAGGGATGTCCTCGTGCTAACCACTCGAACACAGGCTGAGAGGCTGTGTCACCGCCGGTCAGCTAAGGCCCGTAGCAGGCTGTCGAGCCAAAGAACGGGAGTTTTATATATTATACCAATTGTAAAACTCATTTTATATTTTTTGCTTCTATAGTATTTATAAAGAAAGATTAAAAATTTATCTGCTGCCAACTCGTGACCTTGAAGGGACTTACAGTTTTAAGCAGAGTATACGAAACATCCGAGAGTTCTCGCATGGGTACGCTAGTAGACAGATCCGGACATTTAGATATAGATGTCGTAACGTATTTGATGAATCGTAATAATTAAAGTAAATGAAAATATCTATGCTGAAAGGCAATTGCCGGTTTTTTATAATTATTTTGAAGATGTCAGAAATATGTATGTTTAAAGATATATGTGCTAGTAACATATATTATAAAACATATTTGTTTAGGTAAATCAATTTATCATATCATCGCAACATAACAGCAATACTGATCCGCGAACCTGTACATTATGTATACATATTAAAAAAACAATGTACTGAACCACCTAACAAAACACTATTAGTTTCATTATTTGATTTGAAGTGCGAGATACTATGGATTTTGAAATGTGAATTATAGAAACCAAGGGTTTTGTTTGAATTGTCAGAATTTTGTTATTAGATTAGACATAAATATTTTAGATAAATTAATTTTTACCAGTTTATAGAAAATATAGATGAATTAATTCACTGGGAGCAACTGACATGCGAAACAACAGCAAGATTAGTCTTAATAGGTAAAGGACCATTACTGAATTACATACCACTGCCCATATTGAAGAAAAATGTTCAACAGGGTTGACCAAAACATACAAATATTTTCCATTTTACCAATTTTGAACATGAGATATGTGTAAATAGTCAAATCGAGAGTCATAACGAAAAGCTGCCCTGCTTCCTAGAGAATTATTCACATTTGCTTTCTTCTTTACTGTATTGTTTTCAATGGTGCGTGTTCTTTTGCAAGTCGCTCTTGCCTCTGAGTGGCCCATTCCGAATTTTAATAGGCTGCCCATCTCTTAGCACTTGTATTCTGTTTTGACAACTGTAACTTTCGTTTCGGCATTGTTCCAAACAATTCAATTTTCACAAATTCTGTAAAAGAAGAGGTTGTTTAGAAAATATACAATACCTGTATACGATATCTACATATTGTACATTGTACATTACTGTATATTTTGTACTGTATATTTTTGTACTTTTAACTCTCTAAATATTTTAAAACTCACATGTTTCTTGCCACAATTTGTGTACCAAACGGACTAAGGACAATGTTTGTACATTGACGGTCTTTACTACGTACTTTCAGTAAAGTTTCGTTCAAATATTCCACCAACGTTCAAAACAAACAAATCACCAAAGAACACTCATGGACTTTACATTGTACATGTTCAAACCCAATGAATTTCGTAATAATTCTGGCAAGACCGTCTAGAATATATAATATACTCTTCTAGACGGCCTTGATTCTGGACATTGATGAAAACAGTAGAAGATCTCAGACCTCACCCTCTGGTGGCGCGCATCTTAACTATTGACATTGATCCACTATTGAATCTGTGATGTAAAGCGAGGCAAAAAATGTCCGGAAAAGTAATTATTTTGTGAATATAGTACGGTTTGCGATTGTAAATCATAGCCTATGTTACTCCAGACCTTTAAAGGAAGCTACTACAAAAGTTTCATCAGTATTGGTTCAGTAGATTCAGAGATTATCGCGCTGTAAGTCAGTGCAGTTCTGTCTTTATATATTAGTATAGATATAGATATAGATGAAAATTACCAAAGATTGTTGTGAAGAAGAAAATATCAGATACAAAACTAATTAAGGCAGGATAATTACTTGTATATTAAGTGGTATTTTGTTGGACAAAAATAGTTCAAATGAAAATAAAATATTAATTTATAAAACAATAATACAAAGTGTAGTGACATATGGAGCAGAAACTTGGCAATTAATTCAAAATTTAAGTAATAAATTACTCAAAATGGAGATGACATTTTTTAATAAGAGCTGCACGTTAAAGAACAAAATAAGAAACGTAAAAATACGAGAAAAAATAAACAAAACTTAAACCAGTTTAGAATTCATTAAATATCCTGGTGTGGAAATCCAATCATCCAATTATCCTGGTTTGGAAATACTATTTGTTGAGTGGTTTTCAAATGGTAGAAGAAAGAGAAGAAGACCGAAACACACCTGGAAGGAAGAAATACTACAAATATTACAGTAAAAAATTGAAAGAGAAAGAGTGGGAATGTAGAGATAGATGTAAATCAATATTAAAAAGTTTCTTCATTAGATGTCGACGTTATGGGTAGATTTATAAGTTGGATGTATTTGGAAAACAGGAAAGTGTATTTTGTGCATAAGAACATGTGAATAAAAAAAATCGAGAGAATTTGCTATCATAATGATCACCAAACCACCCTGCGGTGGGTCACCCTGCGGTAGGTGCTTACTAAAACATAGTAAAGCAGGATGGGACATCATTTAACGAAAACATGATTTAATAATACCGTTTATATCTTTGCAATATGTTACAAGATAGTTTGAATATTAAGTGGTCAGTTTGCAAAGCGGCCTTTTGCCTATGAAATCTACATTTCTAAACTCCCAGACCAAACTGCCCAGTCAAAATCTCCTGTAATGCCCAATTCCCAAAATATAAAATGTAGAAGAACAACTGTTCACTTTGTTTAGGTAATACTATATCATTTTGCAGATTTGGATGACTGGATCATTTTTTTAACACGAAGACATCGCTATTGAATACCAAATGTGAAATATGAATGTTTCGTAAAACCACGTCATTTTGTTATTCTAGTTTACTGAGAAGTTTCAAATAATAGGAGATTATCCTTTAATAGTGGGAGACGTCCGTATACTGCTCATATTGAGCAACCGTAGCGGATACTCACGATTGCTTTAAGACGTATCTCTTATTCATTAATTGTCTTAAGTAAATGTGTGCACCCGAAACACGTATAATCAAAATTTCTGTTTCATTTCATTGTTTCAGCAGGTATTCAATGAAACCCCGTATGTTAGTGGGTTATTTTTTGTTTATTAAGATAACTGAAGTCATGGGTTTCGATGCTGGCGACAGTATCTCAAAATTTTCTAAGACTCAACGAAAGCAACTGTAATAATTTATGTTGCAGGGGAAATTTGCCTACATTGGACTATGTTTTTTTATTTTTCATGTTCATCCTCTCGATAAAGATTCAATTAAAACAAAATATTTACCAACAATCTACAATCTATGAACTGTCATAAAATATAATATTTTAATTACATGGTTTTTAGTAAAAAAATAGAAAAAACCGGTAGGGGTCTAAAGTAAAGTATCGGTTGCCTAATTTCATAATCTCAAAGTTGGTCCTTGTAGGAAATTCACGAGTGATAATAAATTGGAGAAATTCTGTTGATTGAAAATAACATTTATTTTTTACTGACACGTTACTAGCTTGTAATTGCTTTCGACACGGAGTTCGACATTCGTTGCATAACTTGTCTGGAACGAGGGGAAATATGAAAACGGATGAATGATGCTACATTTTCTCCTTACGGAGAGAATTATGATAGGGAATTAAGAAAGAGAATTATGGGAGGGAAATATGAATACGCCAGCGAGTGGAAGCCAGTAAGCACCAGACGAGAGGTGGAGCCCAGCCAGAAGCTGGAGAGTCGCCGAGGCACAGCCGTGAGGTTGCGTTAATTGCTTCATCAAAAAATATGCCTCCCAAACGTTAATCACTTAGTAGATCTACCAGTTCAGCACGTAGAAACAAGCGAATTCGAGCTTGCCAAACAAACGAGGAACGACAAGCGAGCAATAAAGCAGGTCGTCTACGAATTGCAAATTCACGCGCATCAGAATCAGAAGACTAACATGTAGCGAGGATTGAAAGAGAACGTTCACGAGCCACTCGATCTCGACTAAACAGTACTTGTTGATTTGAATCTTGTTGCATTGAAAAATAATATTAATTACGAATTACAGTTTGCATCCCAGTATAAATATCGGCAAAATGGATAAGACCTGTGGGCATTGCAGTTCACTTAAGTTCAAGAACGAAACACCAGGATTGTGCTGTGCTAATGGCAAAATTAAATTGCCGACATTGCATTCACCACCTGACCCATTGTTGTCATTGCTTTCGGGCGACTCACCTGATTCCAAAGACTTTTTGCAAAATATTAGCAAATACAATTCAGCATTTCAAATGACATCTTTTGGAGCCGACAATGTTTTTCAACATCAGTATACGCCTACTTTCAAAATTCAAAGACAAATGTGTGTCCGTGTTGGTTCAGTTCTACCTGTTCCGGACGCTGAACATAAACTTCTACAAATATATTTTATGGGTGACGACGATGCACAAGTTGGATCAGTGTTTGCAATGCAATTCCTGGCACCAAACGCTACATTATATCCTGTTTGCAAACATTTTTTCACCAACACAATGCATTGATAAAATTTTTCAAAACTTCAATTGACAAATTACCGTCGGATGATTACGCAATTCAAATACAAGCCGACAAAACACTTTTTACATAATTGCCATAATATTGTGAACGAAAGAATCTGAAATAATAAAAAATTACAAAATCAAAAAAAGATTTCGATATCAAAATGTATTCCCAAAAATGTCAAACTTATAATGTAATAAAATAATTTCATGAATAAGCATAATTCAAGGAACCCTCAATCACAAATAAAAACCGACTTATGATAGAATTAAACCCTGCTAAGATAAACGATATTTGCTCACTTCCAGCTCACATTCTTGGGCCTATCTTCCCGACGGCCACACGACGTGATCATTTATGCGCGGGCGACGTTATCACACAATATAACGATCAGGAAGGTTCACGTGGGTGAAGGTTGTTTCGAAGAGTTTAATGATTTGTCCAGAGATAATCCGACTTCGTCGCAGATGACTGCCATCTTCATTACAGAAATTTACAATTTCTTTCCTTATTTCATGTTGTGGTACAAACATACACTGGTGTTTGTGAACATTGTAACACCAAGAAGGAAACATACTATTTCAATTTAATTTATTCCACAGATTAGGAATAACATTAAACAAATGGTTAGCATTGCAGAACTGTATCTGCATTTTGACCTTGAGTATTTAGTACGCTGCGAAGCCACCACGCGCTCCTATCAGAGCCTCTAGACGTCGTGGCATGGATTCAAAGAGAGCCTGTACATGCTGCTGGTGAACATACTGCAATGAAGCTTCTATGCGTGACCACAAAGCATGGACAGTGACTGCAGGAGGTCCAGAACGAACAAGCTGCCGACCGCTCATATCCTAGACCTAGACGTTCGATGGGCGACATGTCAGGCGAACCTGCAGGTCAGGGAAGCTGTGGTACCCATCGTTCTTCGCAGAAAGCTTGCACGTTCCTCGTCATATGCGGTGGGCATTGTCCTGCCGAAATATGGCGCATGGAGCTGCTTCCCGGAGAGGCAGTACCTGTGGCTTTAAAATCTCCCTGATGTAGCGTTTGCTGTTCAGATTCCCCTCAATACACATGAAGTGAGATCGCATATGGTATCCAATAGCGCTCCAAACAATCACACTTGGCGTTTGTCCGAAATGGCGCGGAAAAATGCACGCTGGCAGATTGCGATCACCCACGGTAGCGTCGAACACATACGCGGCAGTCACTGTGGCACAAATTGAATCAAGACTCGTCCGAAAACATTGCATTTTGCCACTCAGCACAACAGTGAACATGCTCACAGTGCCCATCGCAACAGTGCTCATTGCTCATTGAGGCGTTTGTGGTTTCTGGTCAATGGAATCCGACGCAGTGATATGCTTGCCACTAGTCCCACCCCTCAGCTCTCAGTGACAGCAGCCGGCGTCGGATCATCGACGTAGACATGACCACGCCCGTTACAATGCTCCAAAGTCGAGCCAACAATGTGAACGACGCCGTTCCGTCAGTTAATGACATGCGGAAAGATGGAG
>JAHLJT010009419.1:176960006-177077526 GCA_031308135.1 Acheta domesticus
TAATACATTTTTCTATACTTGAACATATGGCATATCAGCAAAAAGTCTGGTTCATTAAGTTAAATGCATCAAAACGCAATGCAACGTAAATACAATGATTCGCCACCTCTTAAGTGTCAAAACGAAACAAAGTTCGGCTTTCTTCAACCGAACCATTTTAATACTTCGAAGTATTAATGAAAAAGAGACTTCATTGCCGGAATAACTCTCTAACAAAGTTTCCTTAGCAAATAATAGATGGAAACTACTACTTCCTCTTGTTAAAAAGTCTTCTTCACTACATATTCACACTAAGTTATATTTATATTAGACTATGATTAGGCCTATTATTTCTTATGCCAGTCCAATTTGGGGATGTGCATCAAACACAAACAAATAGAATCCCAACCTTTCAAAATACCTGCCTCAGAACTATTCTTAAAGTCCCATGGTTTATTTCTAACAACCAAATTCACTATGAGTTTAATATGCTTTCCCATTCAAAACATTTTGCTGCAAATTTCGGCAAAATTATATCGCAAAATTAATAATATTCCATCTGCATTTTCAAGTAAGCCAACACATTCCACATCAAAATCAACTCAAACGTAAATTACAGAGACAATTTTTTGACCCTCTGTAATCTTCTACAACGTTAATGTTGTGAAAATTGTTCATTATTAAGTGGGATGTTCACATATTTTAGAGCTAAAGTAACATTCTTTTGTATATTTTTGCTATCAAAACGAACAGTGTCAAAGGTATTCAGATATATACTACATTCAATGTTACAAAGCCCTTAAAAGGCCGCGTATGCATAAGACCATCAGTTTTAATTATATTATTGGTTTTATCTTATTATTATGTAACAAAGCCGTAAGACGTTACTATAAGAAATGCACCACTAGGTCTTAAATTAATATCTGTTGGAATAGACACCTTATTTGATATTTTTAACTTTAAATGTGCTATCACTTTAATATTACTAATATAATGACTGAACTCGCACATACATCTTTTATCGACTGATCGGCATATATTAAGGACACATTTTGGACAATTTCACCCACTTCTTTGAGTACTGTTGTTCACCATACTCGACAGATAATTGCAGAAAAAATATTCTGTAATAGGAGGGGACACAAAACATATTTGAGGGGCCGATTAGTGTTCTAGCCCTCCTCATTTCTTTAAGAAAGCTGTGATATTCCCTTGAAAAGTAAATGTTCCTCTTGTTCTCCCTGCTTTTTACAAAGTAATTTTTTACTAATAATGACGTCGGGTCTGGATTAATAGAAATGTGGGTAATAAATATATCACAAATACATTTTTTGACAAATTAGTGTTTTGACAAATGGGTGACAAATTTGTTTGTGACAAATGGGTGAGCTCTACTTTCTTAAAATTGATAATTTAAAAATGAATCTTCTCTAGAAATAGCTTTAAATTTCAAAAACATTAAAAACAGTTTTTGAAAACTTTTAGGCATTGTAAATAATATACAAATTTCCCTGGTGGGTCGCAAGAAACCAGAGAATGAGATATCTTCTGTTGAACTTAAAAATAATGTTTTATGGAAAAACAGTAAGTTTGTGTTTATATGTAATTCTTTATAACTAGGGCCCGGATAATTATGTACTAAAAATTGGGAAAATATGTACATATATATGTATTATAATATACAGAAATATGTACTCAAAAGTATGAAATATGTAACATTAAGTATCATTATATCAATTATTTTTTATTAAAATAATTATTCTTAGTATTCTTAGTATATATTGTCCTGTGTAGTTAATACAAAGACTAGAATTAAGAGTATAGTTCTCATAATCCAATTATTTACAACGATCTCCGTATCAATATGAAACACATATCGTCTCCGATATTATTTCAGTAGTATACCTTCCCTTTGCGGCTCTACCACGCAACCAATCTTTATAAATGAGGTCTCTAAAGAAAGAGAATTTCAAGGAGACGTGACGAATTGCATTTTGAGTTTAAAAATATGAAGAATTTGTTTAAAAACGCATCTAAATATTCATGTCAAATACACTTTCTAGTCTTCTCCGAGTTTTCTGGATCCAGTGTGACGGAATTGTCCCATCATACCACTGCACTAATAGCACAAATTGTTTCGAATCCTGGGTTTTTCTCCAGAACGGAAGACCTCTTTTTCTTCACTCGATCCCCCTATTGACCCTCGAATGATAAATGAACAGTTTTTAAAGAAGCATCTGCTGACTGGATAATTTCAAAGCTACCAGACAGTTCCAGGGAAAGTGTTTACAAAAATTTAATTGTAGTGCTTACTGAAAAAGGGGGCAATATAGTTGGATTCGTAGGCTTCCGCGGCCGGAGTCATTATGTTTTTGGCTGTCCGGGATGAGTCGCGTCTCAGTCGGCTTTACTGACGTTTCGGCCATCTTGCTGTGGATATAGCTCTGGTATAGCTCTGGTATAGCTCTGAAGAAGGCCACAGCAAGATGGCCGAAACGTCAGTAAAACCGACTGAGACGCGACTCATCCCGGACAGCCAAGAACATAAGGGCAATATAGTTGTTCAGCTTTTGAATATCAAACAATTGCTTCGATGTGCCTATAGATGCTGCTGCTTCAGAATAAAATTGATGTATAACTTGTATTTCAAAATCAAAATTTTGAGTATTGTAGCTCATAGCGTCAATTCAGATGCCCCATCTCATTAATCCTTTTTTTGTGTTGGAAATCAATGCGTCAACTTTATCAAACTGAGATCTAATCAGTTCTGCAAACGCAACGCATACACAAGATAGATTAGAAGTAGTAATTTTAGAAAAATACCTGCAGGGCTTCTGCTGCCTTGCACATGTAAGGCGCTGCACTAGTACCGGAAGGAAGACATTATGTTTAACTTCATTAGGCCACAAAAATTCCGTTGTATCGTTAAAACGTTTTGTAATAGTTTGATGGTTGCATTTGGGTAACACTTCTCAAGTTAACAAAATAAGACACACTTTTAAACGTTCATTACACCTTTCACAACCTTGCCAATATGATTTACTTGTACATCAGTTCCACGACGAGATTTTACTTCAGATTTTCGGTAATTTACGAACAATGGTAGAGGGACGCATGTAAAAAGCAGGGAAAGAAAAATGTCAACGGCTTTTCTTGAGCTGGTGCGTGTAGTTTCTGTTGAAGGGTATCAAGGTCAAAGGAGACCTCTAAAATATGCGAAGTGGGTGCGCGATATCGCCTGCTACAGATATCATTTTCACAATTCAAACTTCCTTTCTGTTCTCCGCGATACTCGCGCTCAAAACTAACAGAACAGAAGCTATGGATTGCATCGTCGTCTTCCCCTTTTACTTCCAATACCGTTGGCATTTATGGATACACTCATTTCAGCGCGTAATGCTAGCTTCATTTTAGAGAGGAGTCTACAGAAAAAATGTTTGATAATGCTAAATTGTTTGTTTAGATGATTCTTTATCAAAAACAGATCGGAAAAATAAAGAATTAAATTTTTTGAATGTAGGATAATGGAAAAATTCAGTAATATGTAAAAATATGTTCATTTGTGTAAAATATGTAAATATATGTAATTTTGGGCAAAATATGTAAATATATGTATTAAAAACTCACCGTTTTTGGTCACTAACTGATGTGAAACATGAATATATCGTTGAATGAACTTGCTGGAGTTACCTTAGGAAAATATGTAATTACATAATTATCCGGGCCCTATTTATAACTCAACTTAGGCTAAGGCATACATTTAGGATTAAGATGACTTTTATAATGCCATTAGACCTGAAGATGGGGGTGCAAAAACTTCTGAAACGTCGTTGAAAACTCGAAAAAATAGGTGTAAGATAAAATAAAATTCTATGGAATAAAATAATTCAAGATTGTCTTCTGTCTACAATTTTAAAGGTACCTGTTCTTAAGAGAAAAAAGAAAAAAAACAAAAAACAAATGCTTTTATATAAATTGAGTGAAATTTCTCAGAAATGTTGGAATTGCGGGGCCCGGGCATCTTTCTCATGTCCCCTTCCCTCATGAATCACAGTAATATATTTCGCCTACCCTCAACATTTGTTCACCTCCCCAATTACCAGGAAACCAACGATACCCTTGTCAGGCAGTCCCCACCTTGAGGGTGGTGGCCTTGATGCTTTTGTGGTTCAGAAAATTAGGGAAGCGAGAAAGTCGAAGATTGGTTTTGCGTTGAAGCACAAAAAGGGAGAACGGATGAACAATAAAATAAAATGCCCTTTTATTTGTTTAGACGTAGCCTAATAGAGAAGATCATAATACTATTCTAATTATCAACGAAAAAGTCAAAAATAGAATTGGCGAATTACCTACCACAGATTTCATTGTGTGTACAAATGTTAGCTTACACAAAAAATGAACAGTTAAATATTATGAAGTAGTACGTTTAAAATGAACACGAGAGATCTCCTGTAGCATATCTTCAGAGTTGTAAGCGCCTTTCAATGTCTTATTGCCGAAGTTCCCCCATAGATAGCGCTGGAGTCTTTGTTCAAGTGCGAGTTCTTATCAAAACATTCACTTATGTTGTTAATGTTCCTTATTAAATTGTAAATCGTGAGAGCACTCAGGTAGCGTGGTTGCGTACTAAGACTCTCGCGCAGCGTTTTATCGCCACCGCACTCCAATAGATAGCGTTCGACAGAGTAGTTTCTGTTTCATTGTGAGGCTCTTCCTTAGCCTCGTCAAAGAGAAAATTACTTACACTACGTTAAGTTCCATTCCATTATATCGCTTTAGGTAATTTCAAACCAGTGATTAATGCCTATGAAAATCTTGGCTGTATGTTTCTTTGAAAACTAGCCTGGATGCCTATATATGAAACATTCGACATGAAGAATATCATTTGAACTACATAATCCAGTGGTTTATGGTAAAGATTTTTTAAATAGGACTCCATTCTTAGTGCCATGCGCATTGTCTTATCACATCTCATTGCACTCCCCCTGATTGAAAATATTGTTTTTCAAATAATACAACACATTTCCGCACTCAGCCCGTACGTAGCAGTTACACAAACGACTCTTAGTATGAAACCCAGATTACGAAGGCTGTACGCTACATCAAGTCCCATGACTTTTTCCTTTCACGTATACATTGTATTAGTTGAGAAAGTTACGTAATGCTGCAAATCAGGCACGTTTCGAGTGCCCCTGAGGCTCAAAAAGTATTTTTTTCTTAAACGCATAGACATACGTAAGTGTCTGTGAGCTTCACTACAGTCTTAACTGTATGCAGTATTTTCTCGGAATGAATATTCGATTTAGATAACTATTGATTGATTATTTATGGATTCCGGATGCGTCCACTACTATGGCCATTAGACTCTTAGGTGTAGTGCATGTTATATTCCGGAGGGTTTCTCCCACGCTGATTGTGAGATCCAAAAACGACCTGCGCTGCTTTCGAAGTCTCTTCCAAATGTCTCCAGCGGCATTGCTCGAAGCTCCCGACTTACCTCCTCGCAGATGTGATGGTGTAGTGCACCTAATATGTAAGGGGCCAGAGAGACACAAGTACGAATAAGAAAGATTTAGCGGTGTCTGTGACTCGTATTTTTAAGATACCGCTCAGGCATTCGCCTATTACTGATAGGAGAAACCTCAGCAAACTGTCAATCAGAGCAGCCAGCCGTTTGATTGCTCCTCCAGACTACGACTGAATTCGACCTAGCTATGTCACTTCTTTCGATAATCCGTCACCATCGGGACAACCCTGGGAACCCTAAGACCTCCAGGACAGTGAAGCTGTAGAGGCAACAACAATGCTGCCTCAGAGTGAACTCAGCCTGGTGTCGGACCGAACACATTGTTTGTGAAAGGTGAAACGTATGTATAGATATAAGCTTTATTCTACAACTGGGCTGATGTTGCCCGGTGGCAGAATACAGAAACATGAAAGTACATTTACAATTACAAAACAATTACAAATAAAAACAATATATACAAAATCAATATAAAAAACAAAATTATCTTTGTTATTACCTAGAACATGCAAATGCATTTACTTCACTTCATTTCACTTCACTTCATTTCACTTCACTTCACTTCACTTCACCTCATAACTTTACCTAAATATTAATAACTCAATACTTTTTAACTGTAGACTATCCATAATCGCATTTTTCACTTCACTTCACGTCACTATACGTTTTTACCCTATTGACTAATTTCCTCATTTTTTTCTTATAAAACCACGCGCTGAGCAAGGCAAGGGCTCAAAAAGTGCCGCAGGCAAATCATTCCAATCTACTGTTGTTCTGTTTACAAAGGAGAATTTGCCTACGTCCGTTCTTTGAATTCTTGTTCTAATTTTATATTTATGGTCAAATAATCTGGTTTATCTAGCCTTCCCCGTATATTTGTTGGGATACTTCTTAAGAACCCAGTTGAATATCTACATTTTTTATAAAAATCTTCATTTTTACTCTCCCGACACTCCACGTACGTACGTGGTAAGGCAAAATATTGTAAAGTTGCCGAGAAAAGTGCAACTTATTCGTATTTGTAGTAGATGTACAAGATGATAATAAGTTCCCTATAATCAAATGACGTATGAGTTGTTGAACTACGATCATTAAAATAAGATTTTCGAGGTGGCTTAGCTCTCTCACACCTCCACCCCTGTCTAGAGCTAAAACTTATTTTTAATTTAAATTCATTTTCCGTAACTTAATATTATCTTTTATGAATGAAAAAGGATGAAAGATAAGAAAACAAATTTATTTTCTTGCCCTTACGAACGTAAGAAGAGAAAATTTTGCGCTGGTAACGGCGAATTTTCGACAAACACTTTCTGTTGTCGCCCTGCTAACGAAAAATCGAATAAATTATATTCCTTTTTCTAGTAAATTTCTTTCTCTAATATGTAGTGTAGTCAGAATTCATGTTTTGTGGTTCCTTGATACCGAAAAATGGATTGGCGGCGAAACGCGTGTTTGTACGTCTGACAGTCCGTACGTCTGTAGTCAATGCTAGCGACTAAACTGTTCGGTTCGTTTTCTCTGAAATTGATATTCCACGATCGATTTGAACGAACTCCAGGTTTTGGGAGTTTCAAACGGATATTTTGTATTTTGATGGTACTTTACATGAAGCCTCAGAAACATTTTCAAAATTTTCTCAAAAATGGCTCCAATGTTTTTATTAAACCTTGCCCTCCGTTAGCGTAAAGAACGCTCAAGACAATGGTGCTGGTCTCATGTTACTTGAAATCCCAGATTTTTTGAAAGTTGTGAAACTTAATATTTTTGGAGGCGTCTTCCTAAAACTATAATATTAAAGGTAGATATTTTTTCCTTAATGAAATCTGTTTCTTAAAGACAGATCATTAAATATGTTCATGTTACATCTTTCGAAAATATGAGTAGTTTTCGTGTAGTTTTGCACGAATTATAGGAAAATTCAAAAAATTAACAATTTTTTTCTCAGAAAACGCTCCTACTTTTTCTTTACATTTTTCCCTTGTATGTGTTATGAGACTAAAAATACCGTACTAATCCCATTGTTAACTAACTCACTGTATTTTCGAAAACTACAAAAAGATAACATTCAAAACTAGTCGCATTTTCGATGAACTCTCCGTATTTTCAAAAATTGCCAAACAGTTGCTTGCAATTGAAAAAACATTGCAAAACTACAAAAATAAAGACAGCGGATTTTGCCTCTCACGAAAACACTTCTAGAAAATTATCTCTTTAAAAATGGTCATGTACAATTTTTTGTAAACGAGTAAAGTTCGCATATTTTGGGTCTGAAATTAGTGCAATTTCTAAAAAAATTGTTTTCTCCAAAACCGCTCCAAATTTGTTCTTTAAATGTTTCCGGGTATTAAACAAGGGACGCTTAAAAGAATTATATAGGTAGACGGATAAATTCTAACGCGACTATCTTGTCAAGATAAAATGTTACTTGGACACCTCCATGTCGCACTACTCCATTAATGTTACCGCCAGGTGCAGTTCCCCTGTGATGTCGCCTCGTGCTGAGGTGCAAATGAAAAGAAAGATAGAGTTCCCAGAAGGAAATGAAGAAGGAATAGAGAAGAAAGAAGACGACGACATAAATAAATTCTTGCGAACATAATAGTTAAATATTTTAAACTCTTTATATTACATGTGCTTACGTCATATTTTATGGAAGATAAGGCCTCATAACTATGACAACTTGATAACTTAATCTTCTTCTTCTTTTCTATCCAGGATTAGGCCTGAGGTCTGTTCCGGTCTCACCATCTCTTCCTCGGTCTTCCCACACTTCTTTTGCCATATGATTTATATTCCATTGCTTGTTTTGGAATCCTTTCTGGTGGCATACGAAGGACATGCTCTCTCCATTTTTCTTTATGGTAGATCGCCATTTCGGTTATTGATTGCATTCCTAGTTCGTTCCTGATTGCTTCATTTCGGATTTTGTCTTCCTCTGGTGCAGCCTTTCACCGATCTAAGAAATTTCATTTCTGAGTCTCCTAGCTGTTTAAGATCCTTGTTCTTGAGCGCCCAGGATTTCGCTCCATATAATAAAGTGGGGACTGCTATGACTTTGTAAAATTTTAATTGCGTTTCTTTTCGTGTTCTTGTTTTCAGAGTTCTTCTAATTGTTCCACATATTTGTTGATAAATATTAATCTTTTTCTTAATATTTTGGTCTTCTTCATAAGGTATGTCACAACCTAAATACTGGAAATGAGACCCCTGTTCTATTGGTTTGTCGTTTACAACTACTTTTGTTCTTATTGGATAAATACCTGAAAAAGCCATTGTTTTGGTTTTTGTTAAGGATATTTTCAGGTTATAGGTTAGACTTAGTTTATTGAGCCTATGTAGTGCCATTTGCAATTTATTCTCGCTGTCTTGTATGATTACTTGATCATCAGCGAAAAGCAAGGTGTTAATATATATGTTTGAGGAGATTTTAATTCCTGGTGGTGTTCGGTCTCTTTTCCATTCTCTAATCATATCGTCTATATAGATGTTGAATAGAGTTGGTGACATACTACATCCTTGTTTCACTCCTTGATTCGTCTGTATTTCAGAATTCAATACTTTACCAGCATCAATTCTTTACAAGCATCAATTCTAATCCTGGTGTTATTATACAGACTTTTTGAGACCTGGATCAAATGTTTAGGGAATCCTCATTTTTCCAATATATTCCATAGCTTCTCTCTTTGGATTCTGTCAAATGCTTTCTCAAAGTCTACAAAGGCTAGGTGTGTCTCTAAATTAAATTCTCTCCTCTTTTTTATTATCTGTTTTAAAGTAAAAACGTCGTCTGTGCATAATCTTCCCTTGCGGAAGCCAGCTTGGATGTATTTCCTCTTTCTTCTTTTTTAAATACTGATATAATCTTTGCTATTTTCCATTCATCTGGTATTTCATAATTTTCCCAGCACATGTTGAAAAAATGAAGCATTCTAAATTCTAAAAGGACACCTCCATATTTTATCATTTCAGAATTTATTCCATCTAAATCTGGAGCTTTTCTATTTTTCATTTTTTAAGGGCTCTATCTAATTCTATTAATTCTATATAATCTACCCCTAGCAACTGCACCTTATCAGCAATTCCTACAATTTCTGGAGCTAGAGGAAGAAATCCTTGATCACAAATCACCTGGTCCTCCAGGTTGGGGGTAATGCTATAGGTTGGAAACCTGTACATGTAAAAAAAATCTTTCTCAGAAGTCTCACACCGAGCCTCGGAATAAGACTGGACAAGTACGACGACCAGGCAAGAATAAGGACAAGAAAAAAGGATTAAAGGATATACTTGACTATTTCACTCATGTCTGTCCGCGTCGTAAATAGCCAATGCTAAGCAAGTATATATTCAAATTAAACCAATCCCAGATGTTTATCGCCATCAGCTTGTTTACCTTTTTTTATCGCTGTAAAAACTTTGTTTACCTTTTTAGGATAACGATAGCAATTGTTTCAGCTGCAAAATAGCTTGTGTGCATCAATATAATTTTAAAATGTGTCGTTTTGGTCATGTTTAAAATTCTGAAATTGAATTTATTAGTAAAAATTTAGTGCCGAAAAACAGCGAAAGGAACAAAGAAAGCGTGTGGAGGCAATTTTAAAAATTTTGTGAAGAAAGAAAATACAAACGGACAACACAAACTACAAATGAGGAATTTACACATATTTGAGGTAACATACGAATATAGATGGTGAAAAGTACAAAGAATATGCTATCAAAACAATGTGGAACGTTACATCAAAAATTATTCAGGAAAATACTTTATTAAGTGCACACGTGTGTTCAATCCATTCGAAATCGACGAATTCCGCTGCTAATTCATCTTGTACATCTTCCATTTCAAATACTTTTACGGAAGGCCAAGACTTGGAAAACCACCTCCTACAACTTTAATAATTGTGCTACTAATAAATGTTCTTGTAAGTAGTTTTGTGAAAATGGTTTTCGAAAGTTTTATTACCATAAAATTTAAATATATTTGATATCATTTTCTGCATTAAACTGTTAATCAAGTGTTACTTGATTATAAGTTATTCCAGGAGACAGTGATAAGTCGGAACTGAATGAAAGTTTTTCATTTTTCGGTTGTAATTTTGAGTAATATTTCCCTTTTTCGTAATTCCCGTGATTTAAATTCTCCTTTCAAATCATGTAATGTGTTTATTCGTGAAATAGTCACACTAAATATCACTCGAAATGCTGTGCTAGCCGGTAAATTCACTCCTCGCTATGCGAGTCGTGAATTTACCAGCTAGCACAGCACTTCGAGTGATATTACTTATGATAACTTAATGCCAGTCAAATAAATAATATTAGATATTCAATTGTTCATCAATTGTTTTTACTAATGTACAAATTAAAAAATTACCTCTTCTTTTTATGAATGTTCTCCTTCCATTCGGGATGAAAAAATCATCACTTTAATGATGGACGTAATAGATTCCGATACAACGTATTTGATTAGAGGTTTACATTAAATAAAAATTCAATCGTGATATTCCGTAAACAGGGGTCACTTTGTGACGCAAATGGCTTTGTGCCACCACGTCCTGTAGAAAACTTTTGCCTTGAACTATGTTGTTTCCACCAGAGCATTGGTTGATAGATAATGCCCCTGGTGAGTGGTACTATCTACTACACCATATAGGAACTGCATTCTCATTACTAAGTTTCCGCGAGTTTAGTTCTTAATTTTGCATCAATTGAAGTTGTGCTCATGTACCTAAGAAAATTTTGTTACAACTCAGAATACAGTAACTTTAAAGTAGCTGTCCACGTGAGAATGATGAAAAATCGTGAAATTTCATGTTTTTCAATTTTTATTTGGTCGTATGTTTTATTCTCCTTTAAATGCTTCAAACTGTTTCTTGCTACGTTTTTTAGTTTTTGAAAAAAAATATGTTTTTGGAAGCGAGTGACAATAGTACTGTCAAGCCGTTAGTGAAAGAACTTCAGATGCATTTTCCCGAATTGGGAATTTTCAGCACATTCATGCATGTCAAACATAATAAATAATAACTTATTCAAGATAATAGTATAATTCTTTTTGCAGCATTTAACCCATGATTTGATATACTGAATGAACTAATGTAGTTAATCTGTCACTAACGTTTCAGTTTTTTGAACTGAAATGTCCAGAATAAATTTATAAACAATTATTTTTTCTCAAATAATCAAATCCTGAATATTCATTTTTCACAGTGCCTTTACCATTCTAGTTCATTCACTAGAATATTCAATTGTGATTAATTTTTTTAAATAGTCAAAATATTTCAATTTGTTGTAAAATTATGATGCATGAAGTAAAGCATTTTTGCCAATTATTTATAAACAAATTGTGAACATTTTAAAAATTATTTGATCTCTAAAATCATAAATAAATAAAATGTACAAGAGAAAACAAAATAGACCCAAAATTCTAGAATTTTTTCTCTGATAGCTATCTTAAGAAGAATAAAGTAAGTGCACTTTTGACAGCATTATGCATTAAACTAGTGCTATAGTATCCACGGCATTTAGTATGTACAGAATCCTCTGACTGACTTTTTTTTGTATTTGAGAAAAATAAACTGATTGAAAATAAGAGGATGTCTTCGTGACAGTAGGTCAGGAATATTCAATGCAATATTGTAAGGTTTTTGACACTTCTCTTTAAATTGGTTAATATTTACAAGTAGTTTCTTGTTATTTCGGTAAATTGTATGATTCACAATTAATCTAGTAAAGATTCCACCAGTAATAGCATATGCAATTTATTATCTTTTTAATCCATAACTTGAGGAGAATTTGTAGTGGTGCATTATATGGAAGAGCTGTTTCCTCTACAAGTAACTGCAATAGCTAGTAACTCGGCACAGGTAAATGCCTGGCAGAAATCCAAGGGGTTGTGAATATGGATGAATATGGGATATGATCAAACATTTTTACAAATTTGAAAATATAATTAAAAACCCTGAGTTAAAATGAGAAAGAGGACTCTTCGCTATTCCAGAATTAAAAAGCATTTAGGGGATTTGATAATCTTCCTGTTATCATTAGTAATTCTAAACTATTTACTTAATAATTAAAAAATATTCATTAAATAAAGTTTTAAAATTCATAATACTGATTGACTCATTCCTTACTACAAACCAACCATGAAGAAGGGAAAGCTATGATGTAGCATTAAATAAATGTAATGGCTTGAAGTTACCTCATCCTATGAAGTGATTTAAGCCAAATTTATGTTACAGTTTTTGTTCAAAAGCATTTATTTCAATAATTATCATTACATAAAATAGAAGAAGCATGTTTTAAAATTTCCTATAATGATACAACTTTGAAAATTACGTGAAAAATAAACAAATCATTTATTAAACTCTTCTCAAAGTGGCACTAAGCCACTCCGGTTTACTATATAATAAATATTATACGTTTCATTTCAAAATCCTCGATGAGTATTCTCCTCTATTACTGGTAAGAAACATAAGAAAACGTTATGAGTCTTGAAATGATTTATTGGAATTGAAAAATAACAAAATTACAAATAAACTAGTCTTACATGTTCTTTATTGCCTAATAAAAAGTACAAAACATTCAAAATACTAAGTATTTACAATAAAATAAATAAATATTGGTCGGGATATCACTTCTTTGTGCCTAATAAGGCTTGATTGTGAGTCTTAAAAATCTTATCGGATTACTTTTGCATTCTTAGAAGATACGAGAGGTTGCAGACGACCTCTAATGGAAAATGCGCAGACCTGGTACTCTGCGTTGAACACCAGGCCGTCGGGGCAGCTGAACAAGTGAGCGATGCCGGTCGTCAGCTCGCACTTGTAGAATTTCGTGGGGTCCGTGGGGTGAGGCAAGTGGTAGCGATCAGGGGTGGCGTCTTTGCATATGGCGTTGGGACTACCATCGATGTCCTCTTCGGGTTCGCTACTGCTATCCTTCCCGCAGTCGTTGCTCTTGGATTCACTGCTACTGTCGTCTCCGCAGCTTTTGCTATCAGAGTCGCTGCTCTTACCGCAAGGGTTGCTGTCAGAATCACTGCTGCTATCATCTCCGCAGTCGTTTGAACTACTGCTCCTATTGTCGCAGTCGTTACTGTCAGAGTCGCTGCTCTTGGAGCAAGGACTGCTTTCGCTAGACTTGGTGTCATCACCGCATCCTCCGCTACTGCTGTCATCACCTGGAGGGTCAATTCCACTGTCGTTTCCATCTCCGCCATTGCTGCTATCGCCACCTGGAGTAGTTGTTCCACTGTCGTTTCCATCTCCGCCACTGCTGCCGTCGTCACCTGGGGGAGTAGTTTCACTGTCGTTTGCATCTCCGCCACTGCTGCTGTCGTCATCTGGAGTAGTTGTTCCACTGTCGTTTCCATCTCCGCCACTGCTACCGTCGTCACCTGGAGGAGTTGTTCCACTGTCGTTTCCATCTCCGCCACTGCTGCCGTCGTCACCTGGGGAGTAGTTTCACTGTCGTTTGCATCTCCGCCACTGCTGCTGTCGTCATCTGGAGTAGTTGTTCCACTGTCGTTTCCATCTCCGCCACTGCTACCGTCGTCACCTGGAGGAGTAGTTCCACTGTCATTTCCATCTCCGCCACTGCTGCCGTCGTCCTCTGGAGGAGTAGTTCCACTGTCGTTTCCATCTCCACCACTGCTGCTGTCGTTACCTGAAGGAGTAGTTTCACTGTCGTTTCCATCTCCGCCACTGCTGCTATCGTCATCTGGAGTAGTAGTTCCACTGTCGTTCCCATCTCCACCACTGCTGCTATCTCCGTCTCCTGGGCTACTATTGTCACCTGGGCTGCTATCACAACCCGCGTCAGCTGGCCAATCGCAAACTTGATGTACAGGATTAAAATGCAGGCCATCAGGGCATTGAAACACTGTATTGATGCCTGTAACAAGATCGCATTTGATGAACTTGGAGCAGTCCCCTGGGTACGGTAAATGCCAACGATCGGGTGTTGCATTCTTGCAAACTCCCCCATCACCACCACCGACGCTCTCATCGCTGTCTTCACTGTCACTGCTGTCGTCTACGTCACAGCTGCCATTTCCGTCGCCACTTCCGTTTCCGTCGCTGCTACCGTTTCCGTCACCGCTGCCATTGCCGTTGCCGCTACCGTTTCCGTCACCGCTACCATTACCATCACCATTACCGTTGTCGCAACCAGCACTCCACGGCCAATCACAAACTTGAGCAATTGGGTTAAAATGTGTTCCATTTGGACATGTGAAGACTGTACTAGTACCAGATACCAGATCGCATTTGTAGAACTTTGTGCAGTCTCCAGGATACGGTAAATGCCATCTATCTTCGGTAGCATCTTTACAAAGACCATTACCATTGCCGTTGTCACCATTTCCATCGCTGCTATTTCCATTCCCATTGCTATCTCCGTCTCCGCCACCATTCCCGTTTCCACTGCCGTTGCCATCTCCACTGCCGTTGCCATCTCCACTGCCGTTGCCATCTCCACTGCCGTTGCTATCTCCACTGCCGTTGCCATCTCCACTGCCGTTGCCATCTCCACTGCCGTTGCCGTCTCCACTGCCGTTGCCATCTCCACTGCCGTTGCCGTCTCCACTGCCGTTTCCGTTACCGCTATCATTACCATCACCATTACCGTTGTCGCAACCAGCATTCCATGGCCAATCACAAACTTGGGCAACTGGGTTAAAATGTGTTCCACTTGGACAAGTGAAGACTGTACTAGTACCAGATACTAGATCGCATTTGTAGAACTTTGTGCAGTCTCCGGGATACGGCAAATGCCACCTATCTTCGGTAGCATCTTTGCAAAGACCATTACCATTGCCGTTGTCACCATTTCCATCGCTGCTATTGCCATTCCCATTGCCATCTCCGTCTCCGCTACCATTTCCGTTTCCACTGCCGTTGCCATCTCCACTGCCGTTGCCATCTCCACTGCCGTTGCCATCTCCACTACCGTTGCCATCTCCACTACCGCTATCATCTCCACTGCCGTTTCCGTTACCGCTACCATTACCATCACCATTACCGTTGTCGCAACCAGCATTCCACGGCCAATCACAAACTTGGGCAACTGGGTTAAAATGTGTTCCACTTGGACAAGTGAAGACTGTACTAGTGCCAGATACTAGATCGCATTTGTAGAACTTTGTGCAGTCTCCGGGATACGGCAAATGCCACCTATCTTCGGTAGCGTCTTTACAAACACCACTACCATTGCCGTTGTCACCATTTCCATTCCCATTGCCATCTCCGTCACCGCTACCGTTTCCGTTTCCATTGCCGTTGCCATCTACATTGCCGTTGCCACCTCCACTGCCGTTTCCATCTCCGTTTCCATTGCCGTTTCCGTCACCGCTACCACCTTCACAACCAGCATTCCATGGCCAATCACAAATTTGGAAAACCGGATTAAAATGTGTTCCATTTGGGCAAGTGAAGGTAGTGATGGAGCCGGACACAAGATCGCATTTGTAGAATTTTGTGCAGTCTTCTGGGTCAGGAAAATGATATCTATCTGCAGTTGCATCCTTGCATATTCCATTTCCGTTACCGTTTCCATCTCCGTTTCCATTTCCATCTCCGCTTCCATTTCCATCTCCGCTTCCATTGCCGTTTCCGTCACCATTGCCGCTCTCACAACCGGCATTCCACGGCCAGTCACATGTCTCAATTTCGGGGTTGAAATGCAGGGGAGAATCACAAGTGTAGATGGTACTTAGACCACCCAGTACATCGCATTTTATGAACTTCGTGCAGTCACCCGGATAGGGAAGATGCCAGTTACCTGGAGTAGCTTTCTTGCATTCTTCTTCACCGATGTCTCCGCCAGGTTGCCCAGATCCGTTGCTGCCGTCACCATCGCCGCCGCCACCACCACCACCACTTCCTCCTCCTCCGCCGCCACCTCCACCGCTTCCCCCGCCGCCCCCGCCTCCTCCGCCGCCTCCGCCACCTCCTCCGCCGCCTCCTCCGCCGCCTCCTCCACCTCCTCCTCCTCCACCGCCTCCTCCACCTCCTCCTCCTCCGCCCCCGCCTCCTCCGCCGCCACCTCCACCGCCGCCGCCTCCTCCTCCGCCGCCGCCGCCTCCACCGCCTCCGCCGCCACCGCCGCCTCCTCCACCTCCTCCGCCGCCTCCTCCGCCGCCTCCGCCGCCGCCACCACCACCACCACCTCCTCCGCCGCCTCCGCCACCCCCTCCAGATCCACCTCCGTTACCGCCTCCATTTCCGCCCCCGTTGCCACCTCCATTGCCGCCTCCATTGCCACCTCCATTGCCGCCTCCATTGCCGCCTCCATTGCCGCCTCCATTGCCGCCTCCGCTGCCGCCTCCGCTGCCACCTCCGTTGCCACCGGAACCGCTACCATCACAACCAGCATTCCAAGCCCAGTCGCAAGTTTGGATTTCGGGATTGAAGTGGAGCGGAGAATCACATGTGTAAATGGTACTGATTCCACCCAATCTGTCGCACTTGATGAATTTCGTGCAATCGCCGGGATACGGCAGGTGCCACACATCTTCAATGGCTTTCTTGCATTCTTCATCGCCAATCGAGCCACCTGGAGTTCCTGATCCGTTGCTACCATCTCCGTCACCATCGATACTACCATCACCGTCACTGCTCTTCCCTCCGCTGCCGTCTCCATCCCCGACGTCTGCGTCTCCATCACTATTGCCATTTCCTCCATCGCCATCATCCGCACCATCACTGCCAATGCTATTACCTCCTGCGCTGTCCCCGCCTCCACCACTTCCGGAGCACCCGGCCTGTGCTGGCCAGACGCATGTCTCCAGAGTGGGGCTGAAGTGCAGGCCCGAGTCGCAGGTGTAGATGGTGCTGATGCTGTTCAGTATGTCGCACTTGATGAATCGCGTGCAATTGCCAGGGTAGGGCAGGTGCCAGTTTTCAGCGGTCGCTCTCTGGCACTCTTTGTCGCCGAGGGCTCCGCCGGGGACCCCAGTGGATGCACCCGCGGTCGCCGCTAGGAGCGCTACGAGCGCCAACGAGGGCGCTAAGGACCCTGCAAGCAAGTAATGGTCTTTGTTTACACATTTTTTTAATTTGTAAAATAATTCAAAACAAGTTTCAGTGCTTTAAAAATTTTGTAAGTACAATTTTAAAGTTTAGAATTAATATACGTATGTTCAAATTATCAACTGTTTGTAAACATTTTAAAATAATTGTTCTAACTAAAACACTTCAATTTAATATAATTTACATATGTTCATATAAATACGTATGTAAACGTATTTCATTGTGACAATATATTATAGAATAAATGTAATCAGGAGTTTCCATGAAAGTGCTTATTTTAATGTAATCGTAATAGAACTCGCAAACTGTAAATATATATTTAATTTTCCGCATTTTAAAAAATGAAAAATCTTCTGGGTACGTTTTGCATTTTTCGAAGTCTTTTGAGAAGTGCATACGTTTATTTCTACTTAAATATATTTATACTACATTATTTACACAACATACATTGTAACTTTTATATATATATAAATATATATATCAATAAATATATATATAAATATATATATATAAATATATATATATAAATATATATATAAATATATATTATTTATGTATTCATTACGAATCACAAATTTCCTTTCGTATTTCCTAAATAGATGTAATGTATTTGTAAATATTTGTTTTCGCACCGACGCACAGTGGGGCAGGAGACGGTAAAACATGAGAAAAATTCAAAAATCAAAAGTCGACCTATTCATGTTTACTGATTGTTGCTGCGTACAGGAAGGAGTACTCTATCTCAAACATGCATTAACTTGTTCCCTGGCGTGTTTTGATACGAGTTTTGCATCGGCAAATCTGGTCAGTTGGTAAGCTTACGGAGGGCGCGCTGGATGTATGCTAGTGTTTTTGAGTTCGTATAATGTAAACGCGAAGGAATTTTGGAACTAAATTAACATAGCTGATACATCTACAGCTATGTAAAAGTATATCGTCATAATATTGTGAATATTTAGTTTCTGTTTGCTTACAAAAATATATTTGTCAACCTTTGGCAAAATTGCAAGAAATCCATGAATTGATAAAGATTTAGTTACCTTCCAAATGCGTCCAAGCAAAAATGTTTGTTGCATTAAATTGAGCGTACATTCTACTTGAAGTATTTAATGAGAAATTTTGCCCGTTTTTGCCCCTTTCGAAAAAAAATATTTTTTTCTAAGTTCGTGCGTTCTTCTTTTTCAGTACCTCCGGAAGCGACGTTAGACATATCTAGAATGAACTTAGTCTTATGAAGGGAACAGGGTACAAGAATATTCAAAAATAGGTTTGTTTCTTGAAAGAACACATTAAAGTAATAATTAATTGTCCCAAAACCTCAGAAAATGAATACAATCATTTAGTTCCAAATATAAGCAGAAATGGTCCGAACAGAATGTACGATAGATTTATTAACATAAATGAAAGATGGCTTCAGACATCATTGTGCTTTCCTATATATAAAGACAGTGTCAGTGAAGCATATATCTCTGGTTCCAGTATCTTTCTGTCCTCTATCGTCCCACTGCAGTTGCTAACAAGAAATTCCGAAGACAAAGAAACGGTACTTTGGCGAAACCCATGCCCATCGTTTACTACACATTGCAGACCAATCAGAATGCCGTTGAAACCAGAGAGTGCGGAGCTTTCAGCAGCTGAGAAAACATACATTGACAGATCTCTAACCCTCTATGATCAATCTGATATGTAAGAATATTATTTTAAAGCACTGTTTGATATTTGCTATGATTGACGGGAATATTTGTAATGCTCTGACTGACACGAAATCCACACAAATGCTATTTACGTTGAGAGACTTCTAAACAATTCGATGATATCGAAAAATGCCTAAATATGGAAGTTCACTCCCCAGATTTGGAATTTGGTATTTCAGTACTGCACAATTGGATTCGATGCTTTGAGTGCCTGCCGCACATATCCTACAAACTTCCACTTAAATCATAGCAGGCATGAGGAGAAGCCAAGATGATAGTCTGGAAATACCAAAATTACAGAACGAATTCCAAGAAAATATGAGTTTATGAGTGGACAGACCAAAGCCTGGATTTAGCAATTCTACTGATAGTAATACTGCAAGATCGTTTTTTGAAAATCCTGAGATATCGGCATGTGTAACAGGTCTTGATCGTGAACTAGTAGAACGATTTCGCATAGATCTCATCGCCATTTACAGTGGGTTTCGTATTTAGAAAAGTTCCAAACATTTTGTGTTAATACAGCCAGGTTATCTGTGGAAAAATACCCTTGGTACTGTATGCCGCCAACAGTACACAAACTACTAATTCATTGTCCAGCAGTGTTGGCGAAATCTTTACTACCTATTGGTCAGCTATCTGAAGAGGCACGTAATAACGACATTAATAAATTTAGGGAAGACTTTTCTCGTGAGTGTGCCATAGACAAAACCAATAAAGCCATTTTTTACCGACTTCTGGTGTCATCTGACCCTGTCATCATAAGCTATAGACCACTTCCTGCAAATAAAATTGAAGAACATACGATATAAGTTTTAAATATGATGTTGCTTGGAAAAGCACAATGTGAAACAGAAGATAATGATTCTGCTAAGTCTTCAGATTCATTATGTTGATAAGAACTAGGTCATACAATGACGATACACACAGATAAAGGCAATCATTAAGTATAACCTTTTCTTCATTAACAGACTTTGTATCGGCAAGTTTTGAAACAACGTTTTTATAACGCACTGTAATTTGAAATTAACAAATAATGTTATATTTTGCTTTATTTATGTTATTTAACATCTTTTGTTATCAACTCAGGCCATTACTGCTCTTCTGTTCACTTAAAATATTTATTCTCAACTTTGGAGGCCTCCTGCCTCACTGTGCGACGCTCACGCATTTCCCATCACAAATGTCTTATTCATTTGAAAATATTTTTAATGCTAAAAGTACGTCCGTTGGAAGAAATGAGTGATTTTTGTAACAACAATTAATAAAGGGCCATTCCATGACAAATCGGGCAACATTTTCTCGGGTATCTCTAAATTTGTTAAATATGCCGAAAACTGTTTTGATTTAGTGAAAAAATAAGTAAGACAATATTCTTTTTTAAATCAGAATCATGGTAGTGAAAATAACCCATTTTTGGACTAAAACAGGCGTTTCTTGGAAATTTGGAAAGTTGACTTCAAATTCATTTTCTGTCAATTTAAGTTCGTGTTTCATGTTTTAGTTCAAAACTACTATTTTTAATGTTCCTGAAGAGTTTCTGAATCGATTGTGTAACTTAAGAAGCTATAAATACACTCAAAGCCAAAAAAATCAGTAAAATACTTCCCCAAAAAAGTCTATCATCGATTTTCACGTTTTCGTGCTTAAGTTAACTAGAGTTTACGTGCTAAGACAAAAAACAGAAATACTTGTTTTAATTTTGGAAAGTTATCGTCATTTTAAGTTGATTGATTTATTCGTTTACGTGCTATCAAGACAACTCGGTATTTAAGTACCGGAATTGTAATTTTTCATGTTCTATTATAATATTCAAGTTGATGTATTCAAGCAATTACTAATCACAACCAAAATGCTACTTTGAACGTGTCAGATCCAAGAGTTAAAAGGTACTTTATGACATATTTTTGCAATTTATTTACGAATGATGTAATTATTGAGTGATTTCCGGGCACTACTAAATGGATTACAATTTTTTTGTTTTAAAAGAAAATTAGTATTACGCTAGAAGCAAACGATTAGTTTCCAAAAATACTTGGTTGTTTCTTAATTTTTTGATCTAAATCATTTTCTCTAATTACAATTTTATCTGTTTACAATTTTATCACATTCCATAGGATATTGTAATAATAAAATAATTAACACAATAATTTTAGATTAAGAACGACTCATAATTGACAAGTGGCCTTTATCTGAAGAGAGTTAACAAGTAACCAAATTCAAAACTAATCTTCCATGTGAAAGAGATAAGTAAAGGCAGCTCTGGCAAGCAATAAAAATGACATATATTAGACTCGTTATAAATTAAAACATTGACATCTACATAATCGACCTGAATTTCTTTTTTTTAACAAAGCATGTAGTGTCACCTATAGTGATTATTAAAAATATTACCAATTACAAGATTAGTTAACACCTGAATATATAAACGTATATTAAAATAGAAAGTGAAAAATTACAATTCTAGTACTTGAATATCGAGTTGACTTCCACACCCAAGATGTATTTATGTGAGCCTACCGTTTTTTGAAATGAAATGTATTGAAGTAGCTTAATGTTGATCTTTCCACTTTTTTCTAAAGCACTCATTTTTAGTGAAACACGCACATTTAAATGTTGTCTGAGTCGGAATGAGAAGAAATAAAAAAAATAGCTTTCTTCCTCCCCAAATTCAAATTTCATTCTCAAAGTCATTTCCTACACATCTGTATAAAGGAACTGCAACTGGGCCTAGGAATTTTAAGTGTTTAATTTTGTCTTGCACCTTTAACAATATTATAATAATTTCAGAGTAGTCGCCTTCCAAAATGTATATTCCGAATTTTCATCTCCTGTCAAGTACTACAGAGATTTGAGAATTATATTTCCCTTGTCAGATGCAGATAGCGTTGTCGCTCCGAGAGTAATCGCACGTACACAACACCTTTACACAAGAATGAAATTCCTCTTCGCATACAAATCAATATTGTTATTGATTGTTATTCATTGAAATGTATCAGTCATATATTTCGGACATCAATTGATTCAGGAATTTTTTGATTTTTCCCATTTTTTAAAAACATATTTGGTTTACAAGAAAATTGCTACCGGCGGCGAATACTCGTGGCATAATGGCTAGCGTATGTACCTTCCACTGCTGGGTCCCGGATTCAATCCTCGGCCGATTCTTAAGGAATTTGTGGTGAGCAAACTGAGCCATCGACAGAATTTATCAGACCTTTCTGTTTTTATTGCTTTTTATCATTTCACAATGTCTCTTTCATAATTACCTCATTATCATTATCGCTATCATGTCATAAGATACTCATCCATCCGTCTCAATGACCTGATTGACTTTTCCTTAAGTTTCACTAAATAAAATAATTGACTGGAATACGTTCGTGCTCCTAAATGTTTAAGAAAGTACAATTGTCGACTTTCCGTTTATTTACTCAGGAATCGGAAATCACGCGATGCGACATCTCTAGATAGTAATAGATGTCTAGATAGTAATGGAAAACGAATTTTATGGAAAATATGTGCCTGTGATATTCATGATTTTCATCAGAGAGCTTAATAAGTCGTACGCGGTACATAGTCTCCCACGGTTCAAAGAACACTTGAATTTTACTTCCGATGATTGTTCTAATGAAGTGTGGTTTACTCAGCCGTCCCTGATAGGAGCCACGATAACACACAATCACCCAGAAATTTTCGCAATGTCCGTGAAATGGATGATTTGATTCCGCGGCTCCTGAACTATACTTATTGATACCGTTTGTTCGAATTCTTTTGTGACTCTCCCGTTTTCCAAAAAGTAATATATTGCTGTGATTTAGAAATGTGCGCACACAGAACTTATTTTAAATTTCAAATCTAAGAATTTTAAAAATTAATTAAATATTAAAATGCATGTCAAACTCACTCAGTTTAAATTATTTTTGTGAATTCAGCCAAAACATTTCGAGATTTGAATACAATATCGAATAGTCAATGATGAATAATCCATTGTTCTTGAAACAGGCCATAAAGAATAATTAAAAATGTAAGCAGGGTTTATTAAGATTAGCAACTTCAGATGGCGCCACACATTCGGGATTCGGTGAGTCAGGAGCGACCGCTCGCCTGAGAAGCCAGGGGAATCGGCGAAAATTTGCTTGCTTTGATGAGCCACGAAAGATCGACGCACTGCGGGTAGAGCGATCACCGAATTTCGCGCTCAGAAAAGAGCAAGCAACGATTCCCCACTACCCACGGTTCGTCAAGCTTTGGCTCGGTACTCGCCGAATATCGCATGTGTGGTGCCACTTTTTTTTGAGCAGAGAATCGAATATTCTCACTTAAAATTCTCGCGCAGTTTATCTTACAATTCAACTCAAATTACGTGTGTCCGAAACTTTCTTTTGGAAGTTCTACATTGGATTTATTTGCTTCAATATAAGTTGCTTCAGAATTTCATTTGTTTTTAATTATTATTCACTAATGTTTATTATTAATTTAAAATTATTATATATTTGCAGTCTACATCCTAAAGAAAATTATAAACAAAATAATGAATTTATAATACAAAACTGGATTTTGTCCGTGCAATTTCTAATCAGACAATATCCAAACGTTGTAATTATTCAAGAAACCGAGTCACTGATTGTGTTCATTGTCTAGCGCAGGGATCTTCAACTGGCGAGGCTTAAAAGGCTACAACTAAAACCTTCAATATGGTTGCGGCATATTATCACCCTGCCACCGCCACCATATCACACCGCCATGACACCAAGTATTATCATTACTTGATCCACACCTGACTTCTCCGTAATGTTGATCTCGGAACTTCGCCCGGCTACTCTGAAAAGGGGAGGATGACGGAAATATGCGTAACATCAGACTACACCATACATCATGCTATTGGGATGATTTTGAATGTATGAATTTACTAGAAAAAAAGCAGTCTTTAAATTTTAAAAAAACCTATTCGCCTATTTTGCCATTAAAGGGGATGTTGACCCGCTAAGTCGCGTGCACTAGGCGCATAATGTTCTCGTCCGACATAATTGCGCGCGACTTTCAATTTTGACCAATAACCTTTTGCGGGCCACAATAAAATGCACCGCCGTATGCGGACTACGGGCTGCGTGCGCACCGCGGGGTAAGTACTGCGGGCCCGCCAAATACAAAATCGTGTTGGACACCCTGTCCAGAAAAAATCCTTCCATGTTTACTAAAATTACCAATTAGAATAACTTTTGTACAAATACAATAGAAAATTAACAAATCGCTTTTAGGATTGAACAATATTACCTATTTTTTATTTAATTAAATTTTAATTTTCTGATCTATCAATACAAGTTTTGTTAATTTTTAAATTGAAACGTACACTAGGCTATTTGTTTAACACTATTATTGCGTATATTAAAGCAGATTTTATGGCATGATTTCGAATATTGAATAAAGTTTTTTCCGAGCGCGGAGAAACTTCAGTAATTGCGGTCTCCCAAAGCAACTTTAGTAATTGCGGTCCTTCCCACTCGCCAACGCCTCGTGACCTCGCCCTCGCCGGCGGCTGCTACTTACCTCTCATTGCCGGTGCTGCGGGATTCTTGTGTGCGGTGCCTGGGGCGACCGGTTATATATACCTGCCGGTTATTCGGCCTTTGACGCCGCTGATTGATTTCGTCTTCCGCGGATTACCTACTCATTTGGAGATAAGGAAGCGCGCGATGACACGTCGCCAGCGGGGGGTGGGGGTGGGCGAGGAGGAGGAGGAGGAGGAGGGGGGCGGGTGCGGGTGCGCATCGGTCCTCGCAGTTCAATTTGTCATCGCCCCCGACGGCGCAGCTGCCTCCGCCTGCGCTTGCATCAGAGCGCGCGCTGCGAATAGCAAGTGGAAGTGCACCCGTTGAGAAACGGAACAATAGTTAGTTAATCCTTATTTTACGTGGCAAGACTCGGGCCATCAGGTCCGCTCTTCCGTCTGACCACGCAAATTTCTCTACGCTCCTTTCACCACCTAGCGGAGAAAGAAGGTATTAACTCGGGCGACGAAACAGGCGATTTGAATTCAGCTCAGAGGCGTCATTTAGGCTTGAGGATCTTTTACATGCAAGTAAATCTACTAACATGGGACAGCCGGCTTTACTTCCCCTCCGAAGGAAGGCGTACGAAGGACTTTTTCGCCCTTAAAAATCCACGGCAGTTTTGTTTCTCAATTTTTATGGGATTTTAATCGTAACCCGCGAACTTGGGTATGATAGTCCGGTACGCTAACCGTTACACCATCGAATCCGCTTACACCATCGAATCCGCTATAGGGGGAATCCGTATAGTGGCTAACACGCAACACTCACCATGCTGGATACTCATGCTGGATTGACATGAAATTTGTCCAGGTTTTTCAGCACCTTACAAAATCCTTACATACCAATTTTTACGTGCTATGAAGCATTGCAAGTAGTGTTTTTACGACAATTAGTATTGAGATCTTTCATGACCTTACCGCCTGTGGAAGGGCGGAAATCGCCTGCTCGCCGCCGATAGTGGCGGCGTGGGGTGTGAGTAACGGCCGTATGGCCAGCGGCGAGCAGCGATTTCCGTCCTTCCACAGGCGGTAAGGTCATGAAAGATCTCAATTCTAATTGTCGTAAAAACACTACTTGCAATGCTTCATAGCACGTAAAAATTGGTATGTAAGGATTTTGTAAAGTGCTGAAAAACCTGGAAAAAATTAATGTCAATCCGAGTATCCAGCACAGTGAGTGTTGCGTGTAAGAAATGTCACACATGTACTATTCCTTTCGTACTATCCTTCCTTTGTGGATCCAAATATGGCCCAGACATATTCATTCGGCCGGGACCAGAGTCATTGTATCCACAAGGCTGACTAGGCTGCGGCGTAGGGCCCGGAACTTTTGGGGGCCCACAAATTTGAAGAATTTGTTTCTCAATTTTTGTGGTATTTTAATCGTAATAAGATTTACAAGCAAATGTTCTAATTTTTCTCTGTTTTAAATAAATACACATAAAGTATATTAATTTATTTATATTTTTTTATTCTAACTTAGGCTGATACACTTAAAAAAAGTACTTTTAAGAAAGTATGTTTCTGAATCAAGGGCCTTTCATTTGGAAGAAACTCTGAAGTGTGCATAAGACTGGTCAAAAGCTCTGAGGAAAACATGATTGAATAGTTTTATTGCCTCTAAGAGTTGTCCACATCGTTTGAACAAAGCATTCTTTGTCATATAGTTTTTAAAAATAATATATTATTATTGTTAATTATTGTACTTACATTTTTTAATTTAATATATTATTGTTGATCATGTATATACTATATTATTATTTAATAATAATAATATTTATTAATAAAATAAATATTCAAAGACATAATTATGTTGAGATGTACATTAATTATCCTAGGGCCCAAGGGCTCCATTACATTTTACAGTTTAGGGCCCTAAAAGCTTGTTACAACGGCCCTGGCCGGGACAACCATTTTTTTAAAGATTTTCCTAACACTTACGTGGTTACTACCATAGAAGGCCGGGACTACCATTTTTATCAGTTTTTTCCAAACACTTTCTTGGCTACTACCATCTACCGGAGCCAAGGAGATCTACCAATGTCTCCCGCTGCATCTTCCTCTCCCGTGGCAATAATTCCCAATGAAGAGCTTTTTCGTGCTCCTTGAACATCTTGACTTCATGTCAAGGCACAACCAGAAATCCGGTGCCGACCTACACGTCAGCTAGCGGGTTTCCCCAAACAGGTATCCCCCACCATCGAACACCACCCCCGTCGCAAAAAACTTCTGACTGGTATTCCGACGTGTGTGGTAGTATAGTGCTTGTATACCCAGTGTTGCGTTTTCGTAACAAGGTGCAACAAAGCATACTTTTAATTTTCAACAATTTCTGTGTGGGGCAATATTGTATTCTCTGCTATGTGATTGAATTTAAAGGTTTGAAGAACAAATTGGTAAAGTGTAAACATCCTGAGTTTATTTATTTATTTAGTTATTTATTTACGTCAAAAACAGTTTAAAACTGTGTGTGACGAGCTATGGGGAGAAGTGAGTTCATATCAAGGAAGAACCAGTGCCGGAACTAGACAATTTTGGGTCCAAAGCAATGCTGAAATGTAGCCCCCCTCCCCCGGAAAAATAAAAATGTGAAAGTTGTACCAAGGAAGTATATCAGTTATTGTATTTCAATTCGGAATATTCAGTCCTAAACTTCAATGAATATACATGGCCAGTATGTGAATACTATAATGTGTATATATCCCATGCTTAGCGCCGGCACTGGGTAGAACTAAGGATCACCTCGGTCATACATCTTTATATAAATATGCCCACGGTAGCCCGAAAACTCACCTTCGTTTTTGTGCCATTGTTCTAGGAGTAGGATGTTTCCTAATTACTCACCCAGACGAATCGAACACAAATATCGCACGCAGTTTTAGCCCGACCAAGCGAAGAATGAAGGCTGCGAATGCGGCGCGTCGTGGAACTAACAGTGAAGATACGGGTCTGTACAGTCAGTTTAGCTAACAAAATGTCGCCAGGAGCGGGAAGCTAGTTCAGACTGCTCCTACGGAATCACCATGGCCTCCTCCATAGAGGTTGTGAATCAGCTGATAAAATATAACTTCAGAGACACATCATGCAAGATTTGCACTGATTGTTTTATTTTTGTCCCTTTAAGATGCTTTCTTTACTTTTCACTGTTCTTGTACAAGACTATTATAAAGATTTCTATTTATATTGAATTTTTAATATTTATTCCTTGAATTTAAACATTTTGTATTCTCCTTTATTCAACTTTTTTCCATAGGCTTTATACGGTTTGTTAGGTACGCAATAAAGTACCAAAACATTAACTGTCATGAGTATCAATAATATTCTTCATTATGGTGGTAGTTACGTCTTACATAAAAAATAATTTTCTTTAGTATAGTATATTCTAAGAAACTACTTAAGTTAAAATAAACGATTTATATGAATGTTACTGCTCATCGAAAGAATTAGTTTCAAAATTTTGAATCGTTTTACAGAGAAAAGTATTCTTTTATTTATTCCAATATGAGGTGCAGACATGTCAAAATACAGTTAAAATATTAATTGGGAAGATTCTAGATATGCAACGAAATGAATCGCGCTTTCTTTCGTAATAGTTTGGCACGGTACCATTTTAATTTTGAATTGAGTATTCTTTTATCTCCGTCTCTGTCGTTTCGGTTGTAAACACAGACGGTGGCGCGCTCCGGTAAACATTATTCTCAAGTTGGTCGAGCTATACCGGCCATAGGGGATTACGGAAAGGATACGGAGTAGAAGTGATACACGAAATGCTGGGAATGTCCCTAGCAACATAAACATTTGAAAATATTCAAGCCTAACGAGGGATTCTAACTCACAATCTTACTATCCTTTCACTTCAGGGAACCTTTTCCAAGACTGTGAGCCACGACGCCAGCTAACTTTGCAGTATTATTGGTAAATATTTTGTGAAATGATAATTTTATAAAAATTAATAAAAATAATATTTATAAGTAAACTGAACCTTATCATACTTAAGTGCCCAACAATGTGCTTTGAAACTCTGAATCTATTTTATTGAGCTAATGAGACATTAAATATCATTCGGTGGCCAACAACGTCTAACGAAGTTGCTTTAGCTTTAACGTCACATTCACGAACAATTCCCTCAAAATTGAATAACTACGAAAATGTCATAGAGACATAGAATATTATAATTATAGATCGTTACAATTAACACATGGTTCAGATTTCCTTCAGACACTGGTAGTCTGAAGGCGCAAGCACAGGGATTCGATCTGATAACACTAGTTCCGGCACTGACATTATCGAAAACAAACGATACCGAAACTTGGCCTGTTATCAGTATGCGCCGACCGCGTCGAAAGAATGCTGGAGGCGTCAATGGATCTCTTGCCACCGTTTATCTCTCAAATTCGAGACGGTCAGGCAGCATGTCCTGTTGAATGACGCACATTGCTTTTTGCGATTTGCTAGAGTTGTGCGTTGACCAATACGTAAGCAATGTAGCGTTACCGGTAGTTTTTGTACATACCCTTGGTGTTTTGGCATATTTGCACAAATGAAAAAGTAACAATTCTGACGAATGGCTATTATAAAGTTAGCAAAGCCATCCAAAGTAAAACTATGAATGTTTTGTTGGTCAGAGATTTGTATGTCTCTTGAATATTTCAGGGATCAGAGAAACCATTTTGATTACTTTGAGGAATTGGCCATGGATATAACTAAAACTACATCTTATGAAAAAGACAGCCAAAAAGAAAATTTTGAGCTAACGAAGACCGAAGTGGAGAAGTAATATTTCCTGGCATGGAATGACCTTAAAATGAACACGTTTTTGCCAATTTTAGACTCTTTTGTTTGTAACTTCAAGAAAAGAAAAATGCCTATGAGTTTCAAGACCGATTCTACTTCTTAACTTAGTTGTGTGATAAGACAGATATGGAAGAGGAATTGAGGAAAAAGGCCATGAATCTTTACCACGTTTACACAAATGATTTGGATTCGGATTTCACTGAAGAGTGCACTGACTTTCAAAAGCACTGTGCTGTGAGGATTGATCACCCTTCTGATACATCGTTGGAAGGAATTTCGAAATTTCTGAGGAATAATTACTTACAAGATGATTACACCAATTTGGACCTTGCTTTAAGGATAGGTTTGTGCAAACCTGCTACAAATTGCGCGGGAGAACGTAGTTTTTCGTGCCTTCGAAGAGTTAAGACCTATCTACGAACTAGTATTTCTGAATTAAGGCTAAGCTTACTTCCTTTACTTTGTATTAAGGCAAAAACCACTTTCACATGAGGACATCATTAACGAGTTTGCCATTAAGGAATCTCGTTAAAAAGCTATGTAAATTTGAACATGGGCGAAAGTAAATTATTCGTAATTTCTACTTAATAACAAACAATATATTGTTTAGATTATAAGCTTTGTATCAGAGTAGTCTGTATGTTTTAAATAAGTAATTAACTAAATTTTTGTAAATACATTTCACTATGTAGGACAATTCAATCCAAATTGAACCTGGGTCTTTATTTATGCAAAATATAGTTATTAGCATTAAAGTATAAAATACATTTAAAATTGTCATCTCTGATCTCCCAAAACAAATTAATTAAGTTGGAAACCCTTTTTATTTTTTCAAGGAATCTTGAAAGACGTTAGTAAAAGAACAAATAGAACTTACGTTATTATGTAATTAATTGTGTAAACCACTAAAATTGTAATTTTATGTAAACTAAATGAAAGCTATTGTGCTTTAATGTTTAAAAAAGACGGAAACAAGAATGAACTCTACCGTTTGTTGTATAAAACGAATGTATTATGCAACTATGAACAATAGAGGGCGGCAAATGGGCTTTAGCCTACAGGCCGCATGCTCCAAAACCCGGCCCTGACCAACAGCACTAGGCTGCTCCACAATAGCCCGCGAACGGAAACGACAAAGTGAACGTGAACGTAAAGAAAATTGAAATTGGATTCGACGAGATTAATCTATCGAACAAAAATAGTGATTTATAAAACATTTTTGTTAACTTTTCTTTGCAATATTTGTAATATATGAAATAATAAAAAAATGCTAGCTTTAAGAGAATATGATTCGAATGACTCGACAAAAACTCTCAATGTTGTTGGTATTTACCATTGACATGGTTTAATTCCTGTAGCTAATTGAAACAAAAATAAAACCTCCTTTCAGCTGTTGAATGTGGATTCTCTTCATTCTTAAATAATAAATCTAAAACATTAAAAATGCTGGACCATTATTCGGCAATAAAAAGGTATAATTCGTTATAACGCTAGTTTATATTCATCCATGTCAGATGAATGAATGTTTTCCTTTGCAGTTTCTATAGTTCATTCGTACGCTAGTTTAATTATTAGCAATATTTATTTTTCTATTCTACAGTTTGCATTCGAAATGAATTGATGTATTTTTTTCAAGCAATCCGCAAAGCGTAATTGAAATTTGCGCAACAATGCCGCAATGGATATTGAGATACATATTGCTGTTGAACTGCGAGATGGTGGCGGTGATAAGACAAAGCTGTTTTATATAGTAGAGCTTGTATTTACAAATTAGACTTTAGAAATTATTCAAAACCGTTTTGATAATCTTTATTTTTGTGCATGTTGCGAGGTATAGAACATACACAATTCTCTGAACGAATGGTCACTAATCAATGCATATGTTAGCACTTCATCAGTAATACATTCAATATTATAGCCATTAAAAATTTCAAAGAATATAAAACCATTCCGTGGATCGTCGATTATATTTTTTTTTTATAAATTGAGGTTCATTTTTTTGGGTAACCATTTTGAGAGTTGAAAATTAAACAAAGATTTCCAAAACTTAAGGATTTTTTTATACTTTTACATAACAAAAACGTTTTCTCGGCTATAAAATGTTAAATGTTAATGTTTTACTATTTATTTTTTTACATTAAGTAAGTTTAGCCACAAGATTAAAAAAATCGTTGAACTAAAAACACCGAATCACATTATTATAAACTTTAAAGGTTTAAAGTTTGAGGCGGTGTCAACAAAGAATAAGTCGGTAATAAATTAACCTACAGTAATATTACAAATCGTAGGACATTAGTAATTTAAATAGTTTATTAATATTAGAGTTATTTATCCACTGTGTGTGATGAACCATGACTAACTCATAAAGAAGTTGAAATCTGAATATAGATGTAAATAAGCGTTTTAGCCAAGAATTGATGTTATTCGCCAAGCATTAATGCAAAACAATTGCATATAGTTATGACAACGCTGCGCTGACAACAATGTGTTGCTCGCTTCTGAATAATTTGTTGCGAATACTGAGTCAAATTGATTCGTTTCATTTGTAAAAGTAAGAAATGATTGCTGATCCTGACAATCGAAATGTATGCAGATATGCATCAGAGGCGCTTTGTCTGAATTGGACTTTGTCAAGTAAGAGCTGAGGTGTTAGCTCAGAAAATGCAATATTTCAATATTACGTAGCTGTTTCTAATAACGCCAGAAAGCATGTGATGTTGAAGCGCCATCAGCTTTTCTCAATGAAATATATTTATCAAAAATGCATCTTCAAATACGGTCATGATGTTAATATATTTTGAAAATACGAGGTTTTCTATAATTTCATGCATATTCTGTTATTTTACGCTCGCATATTGGCTATTTTAGGTGCATATATTGCAAATTTCAAGTGTATGGTTGCATACATATTTTTAACTCTTTTATTGCACTGAAGTACCGGGGTCTAATTACATACCATTTACAGGAAGAATTTACATCAATTTCAATACATACCATTTAATATCATTTTAACCTTAAAGAAATTTACTGCGTGTTGAATAAACGGAAAACGATGAAACGGTGTTCAAACTCTTATCTTATGACGAAAGGCAACTCACAATTGAGCAGTTAGAATCTTTGATGTCAATTGCATATATTTTAATTAAGATATTATAATATTAGCCAAGCGAATTCACATAGTTTTGACAACTACTGCCATGGAAACAGTGACTTGCTCGCTTCTTGTTTGAATTGGACGTTTTCAAATAATGGCTACGAGGTTAATAGCGCAGAAAAAGTATTTCAATATTACGGAGCTGTTTCCAACAACGCAGGAAAGTTGTACTGTTATAGTTCCACTAGTTTTGTGTGCCTGAGATATACTTCAAATACTAAATTTTGTAAAGTATAATTAGAATAGAACTGTCTTGTTCTACATTCACCTCCGATGAAAATGTGGCCAAAAAGAAGAAATGCATTTATTACATTAATTTTATTCTATTACAGAAATATGTATTTAAGTTTCAACAACGTCGTTAACAATTTTTTATTTATTTTTATCTATCACATAACGATTCATTGAGGTTTTATCAAATGATTTATTAGGATTAAGAAAGAAAATAAAGTCGTAAAGTAACTTACTCTTTATTGACACAGAAAAAAGTACAAATAATAATTAAAATAGCAAATGTTCAACAATAAAAAATAACTTCTGTCAGTGAATAACTTCTTTGTTGCTTCAGTGATTAGGCACTAAGCGCCCTCTAATGGAAAATGCGCAGACCTGGTACTCTGCGTTGAACACCAGGCCGTCGGGGCAGCTGAACAAGTGAGCGATGCCGGTCGTCAGCTCGCACTTGTAGAATTTCGTGGGGTCCGTGGGGTGAGGCAAGTGGTAGCGATCAGGGGTGGCGTCTTTGCATATGGCGTTGGGACTACCATCGATGTCGATGCCCTCTTCGGGTTCGCTACTGCTATCCTTCCCGCAGTCGTTGCTCTTGGATTCACTGCTACTGTCATCTCCGCAGCTTTTGCTATCAGAGTCGCTGCTCTTACCGCAAGGGTTGCTGTCAGAATCACTGCTGTTATCATCTCCGCAGTCACCGGAACTACTGCTCTTGTCGCATTCTTTAGTGTCGGAGTCACTACTCTTGGAGCAAGGACTGCTGTCGCTAGACTTGGTGTCATCACCGCATCCTCCGCTACTGCTCTTGTCGCCTGGAGGAACAATTTCACTACTATCACTGCCTTCGCCACCAGTACCGCCCTCGCAACCAGCATTCCATGGCCAGTCACAAACTTGGATCACGGGGTTAAAATGTGTTCCATCTGGACATGTAAATACAGTGCTCGTGCCGGATACAATATCGCATTTGTAGAACTTGGTGCAGTCTCCAGGATAGGGCAAATGCCAGCGGTCTTCAGTAGCATCTTGGCATACACCATTGCCACCGCCGCCTCCACTTCCACTTCCACTTCCACCGCCAATTCCACTGTCACCACCAGTGTTACCTCCATCACAACCCGCATTCCAAGGCCAGTCGCAAGTTTGGATTTCGGTGTTGAAGTGAAGCGGAGAGTCGCAAGTGTAAATGGTACTGATTCCTCCTAATCTGTCGCACTTGATGAATTTGGTGCAGTCGCCAGGGTACGGAAGATGCCAGACGTCCTCAGTGGCTTTCTTGCATTCTTCTTCGCCAATGGATCCACCGGGAGTTCCAGATCCGTTGCTACCATCTCCGTCTCCGCCTCCATTGCCTCCTCCGTTACCGCCTCCGTTTCCACCTCCATTACCGCCTCCGTTGCCATCTCCGCCGCCTCCACCACTGCCTCCTCCAGAGCCACCTCCGTTTCCACCTCCGTTGCCGCCTCCGGAACCGCCTCCGGAGCCGCCACCTCCTCCACCACCACCACCTCCTCCGCCGCCACCTCCTCCGCCGCCACCTCCTCCGCCGCCACCTCCTCCGCCGCCACCTCCTCCGCCACCACCTCCTCCGCCACCGCCTCCTCCTCCTCCGCCCCGCCTCCTCCACCATTACCGTCACCGTCGCCATCACCATCACCGTCTCCAGGGTTCCCGTCGCCTCCTCCAGAGCCGTCGCACCCGGCCTGTGCTGGCCAGACGCATGTCTCCAGAGTGGGGCTGAAGTGCAGGCCCGAGTCGCAGGTGTAGATGGTGCTGATGTCGTTGTCTATGTCGCACTTGATGAATCGCGTGCAATCGCCAGGGTAGGGCAGGTGCCAGTTTTCAGCGGTCGCTCTCTGGCACTCTTTGTCGCCGAGGGCTCCGCCGGGCACGGCGCTGCCGTTGCTGCCGTCGCGAATGGATGCAGCCGCGGCCGCCGCCAGCGCCAGGAGCGCCAACCAGGGTGCTAAAGATCCTGCCAACAAACAATGGTCCTTTTTAATAATCTATTTTCTATCTTGTGTTTGTAGTTCTGTGTTTTTTGTCTGACATAGGGCATCATTAATGCACTAATCGATGTTCGTCCCTTCCAGTATTTGATTTTCTGCTTCCATACATTGTTTCACTAGCAATGAAAATACGAACGTTTTTATCTGTAATCCCTCGATATGTGTAACTTCCTCGGATGATACTGAAGATTTTTATCTCCCGTTCAAGTGCTGCAAAGATTTTAGAGTAATTTCACTTGTCAGATTACTGATTGCATTATCGCTTTCAGTTTGCGTATGTACCGTGTAGAAGGTAAGATAACACTTTAAAATTGCTTCTTGCGAAACACAAATTCGTAGTTTTGCTGATTCTTAGTTTATATATTGATGACAATATATTGGTTTTATCTTTGTATTAAATATTTCAGTTATTGTTTAGAAAAATGGACACAACTCTTAACGTGTAATACACGGCCCATTATCAAGCATTCACATAAAAAGTCTGAGCAATACTTTCTATTACCTGTCGAATCCAACATTTATTTGACCAACTGGAACCAAACTAAACGTAACACGTTATTTTCGTCCGGATATCTCTAACAGCCTGATTTCACAGTGTTGTAATTTCGAAATGCACAAAGGCGGAGGTAACGATGGAGCGTCTTCATAGCTTTTATGCTTAAAAAATTGTTTTCATCGTATTATGCAAGCTTATACATATCAGAATCTCAATTCATTTGAACATATTTTGTTTGTGTATACACAACTGCGTTTTAAAAGATATTTATATGCCTTTAGAATCCAAATGCTTATTTCATTTTTTTTTGAGTTTTGTAAATTCTTGTTGAATTAATTTCGAGTCGGATGCCCTTCAATGGGATTCGAGCGCTGTATGTGCAATGTGCTTGCGTTATGTGTTAAATTTACACTAATCGAAATGTGTTGCGTGAAGTTCGACAAAAGAAGTTCCGAAATAGTTCATAAATGTTCAGTACAAGTACAAACAGTACTTTGAATTCTAAAATTGAAGAACAATATTTCAAGAAGTAAACTAGTAGTGCTACAAAAAGCACGTACTTTCTCTAGTTATTTTTGTCGGTTACGTAATGTTCTTAGATACTTAAACCAGTAATAGTGTTTCCAAGCATTCAGTGTTTTCCCCATGACGGGATTCTAACTCACGTGCATACGTTTTGCAAACTATGAGTATATTCGCTGCCCTAAATAGGTCACTTCATTTAATAATGTATTTCAACGATTCAAAAAGAAAGTTAGGCAGTAGCGACTCATTTAAAAAAATATTAAAATGTCTACTCGTCAATAAAATATTCAAATAGGAGACTATCTTTCTTTTTGTAGTAGTATTAATAGTAGTGTAGTATTCTTTGTCAACGAGAGAACGAAGTGCATATAAAAGTTGCCACAAGGGTAGGTAATCGCTGATGGGCCGCGACTCCGCCACACATTCTTTCTTGCACTCTTTTATGTACACGCGTAATAAAATAGTTCCGTACAATTGAAGTAAATCCTTCTAGTATACAGTAGAAAATCAAAGATAAGCGTCTCAGAAAAGTGTAAATTTAGTTTACATGATATGTGACTATACTTATGGTACGTGGGAATTCAAAGGAAAGAGGTAAAAGAGTGGAGTGCAAAAGTTTCGTGTTATCCTATCGACAGTAATGTTTATAACAACATCAGTACTAATATGTCGAGTGAATGAATTATTATCCTCGCGATTGCTACATTGTCTATCTCGAGTTATCAAGCAGTCGTCCGTTTCTCTTGGCCATCCTGCACCTTATGATAGAAGGGAACTCTGCAACGTGTGGATGAATTCCAGACCGCCAACAGCCAACGGTCACAGCGGAGGTTTGACAGATGGTAAGATAACAGCTCAGTAGCCCCGGATCACGTACTTCAGCGGAGGGATACGTACCCGTTTGTTTACATCTACTTCATTCTCTCGTTAGGCAGCCTATATTAGTAGTAGTAGTAGTGATATCGTAGTAGTAATGTATTTTTGTAATTTTAGGAAGAGGCCAAAAAATTTTTACGCGTACAGTTCTTTGTCCAGCGCAAAAAAAGGAAATGAAAAAATGGAGATAGATAAGAATATAAAAAGAAACTAAATATAAAATTTTCCGGTTATGTAAGAAGTAAGTTTGAACTCATGCCCTTCAGACTGAAGTAATTGCAGAAATCTTAAAAGTGCCAAGCCTACAACCCAGTGCCAGACTCTATCCCTCGCCCCAGCTGGCGGCGCATGCTTACCTCTCATTGCTAGTCCTGCGGGCTGCTTGTGACCGGGGCGTCGGGCAACCAGGTATATATACGGGTTGGTTACCCGGCCGAGGTCGCAATTGATTGATTAGGTCTTGCACGAATTAATCATTGCAGATAAAGTAGATCACCCGCCATGACGCGTCTCCACGGGGTGGGGAGTGGTGGTGGCGTGGGGGCGGCGCCTGTGCAACACTTCACGCGGTGCAGTTTGCCATTGCGTCCGGCGGCCGCGGAGACGATGCATGTCTTCTTCCACTGACCTGCGACTCGACGCGACAATGCATTGCGCCAACAGCAACTGACACCGCCTCCGCCGCTTCACTCTGTTTGCGTTACTATGCTGTCCTGTCCTGTATGTATGTTTGAATCTGTGCATATTCGTTGCACCGACCGCCCCTGACGCCGCCGCCGCATCACTCTGCTTACGTTACTATGCTGTCCTGTCCTGCATGTATGTTTGAATCTGTGCATATTCGTTGCACCGACCGCCCCTTACGTCGCCGCCGCCTCACTCTGCTTACTTTTCTATGTTGCCCTGTCCGGTATGTATGTTTGAATGTGTGCATATTCGTTGCGCCGACCGCCCCTTACGCCGCCGCCGCCTCACTCTGCTTACGTTTCTATGTTGCCCTGTCCGGTATGTATGTTTGAATGTGTGCATATTCGTTGCGCCGACCGCCCCTTACGCCGCCGCCGCCTCACTCTGCTTACGTTTCTATGTTGCCCTGTCCGGTATGTATGTTTGAATGTGTGCATATTCGTTGCGCCGACCGCCCCTTACGCCGCCGCCGCCTCACTCTGCTTACGTTTCTATGTTGCCCTGTCCGGTATGTATGTTTGAATGTGTGCATATTCGTTGCGCCGACCGCCCCTTACGCCGCCGCCGCCTCACTCTGCTTACGTTTCTATGTTGCCCTGTCCGGTATGTATGTTTGAATGTGTGCATATTCGTTGCGCCGACCGCCCCTTACGCCGCCGCCGCCTCACTCTGCTTACGTTTCTATGTTGCCCTGTCCGGTATGTATGTTTGAATGTGTGCATATTCGTTGCGCCGACCGCCCCTTACGCCGCCGCCGCCTCACTCTGCTTACGTTTCTATGTTGCCCTGTCCGGTATGTATGTTTGAATGTGTGCATATTCGTTGCGCCGACCGCCCCTTACGCCGCCGCCGCCTCACTCTGCTTACGTTTCTATGTTGCCCTGTCCGGTATGTATGTTTGAATGTGTGCATATTCGTTGCGCCGACCGCCCCTTACGCCGCCGCCGCCTCACTCTGCTTACGTTTCTATGTTGCCCTGTCCGGTATGTATGTTTGAATGTGTGCATATTCGTTGCGCCGACCGCCCCTTACGCCGCCGCCGCCTCACTCTGCTTACGTTTCTATGTTGCCCTGTCCGGTATGTATGTTTGAATGTGTGCATATTCGTTGCGCCGACCGCCCCTTACGTCGCCGCCGCCTCACTCTGCTTACGTTTCTATGTTGCCCTGTCCGGTATGTATGTTTGAATGTGTGCATATTCGTTGCGCCGACCGCCCCTTACGTCGCCGCCGCCTCACTCTGCTTACGTTTCTATGTTGCCCTGTCCGGTATGTATGTTTGAATGTGTGCATATTCGTTGCGCCGACCGCCCCTTACGCCGCCGCCGCCTCACTCTGCTTACGTTTCTATGTTGCCCTGTCCGGTATGTATGTTTGAATGTGTGCATATTCGTTGCGCCGACCGCCCCTTACGCCGCCGCCGCCTCACTCTGCTTACGTTTCTATGTTGCCCTGTCCGGTATGTATGTTTGAATGTGTGCATATTCGTTGCGCCGCCCGCCCCTTACGCCGCCGCCGCCTCACTCTGCTTACGTTTCTATGTTGCCCTGTCCGGTATGTATGTTTGAATGTGTGCATATTCGTTGCGCCGACCGCCCCTTACGCCGCCGCCGCCTCACTCTGCTTACGTTTCTATGTTGCCCTGTCCGGTATGTATGTTTGAATGTGTGCATATTCGTTGCGCCGACCGCCCCTTACGCCGCCGCCGCCTCACTCTGCTTACGTTTCTATGTTGCCCTGTCCGGTATGTATGTTTGAATGTGTGCATATTCGTTGCGCCGACCGCCCCTTACGTCGCCGCCGCCTCACTCTGCTTACGTTTCTATGTTGCCCTGTCCGGTATGTATGTTTGAATGTGTGCATATTCGTTGCGCCGACCGCCCCTTACGTCGCCGCCGCCTCACTCTGCTTACGTTTCTATGTTGCCCTGTCCGGTATGTATGTTTGAATGTGTGCATATTCGTTGCGCCGACCGCCCCTTACGTCGCCGCCGCCTCACTCTGCTTACGTTTCTATGTTGCCCTGTCCGGTATGTATGTTTGAATGTGTGCATATTCGTTGCGCCGACCGCCCCTTACGTCGCCGCCGCCTCACTCTGCTTACGTTTCTATGTTGCCCTGTCCGGTATGTATGTTTGAATGTGTGCATATTCGTTGCGCCGACCGCCCCTTACGCCGCCGCCGCCTCACTCTGCTTACGTTTCTATGTTGCCCTGTCCGGTATGTATGTTTGAATGTGTGCATATTCGTTGCGCCGACCGCCCCTTACGTCGCCGCCGCCTCACTCTGCTTACGTTTCTATGTTGCCCTGTCCGGTATGTATGTTTGAATGTGTGCATATTCGTTGCGCCGACCGCCCCTTACGTCGCCGCCGCCTCACTCTGCTTACGTTTCTATGTTGCCCTGTCCGGTATGTATGTTTGAATATATGCATATTCGTTGCGCCGCCCGCCCCTTACGCCGCCGCCGCCTCACACTGCTTGCGTTACTATGCTGTCCTCTCCTGTATGTATGTTTGAATGTATGCATATTCGTTGCGCCGCCCGCCCCTTACGCCGCAGCCGCCTCACACTGTTTGCGTTACTCAGCTGTCCTGTCCGGTATGTATGTTTGAATATATGCATATTCGTTGCGCTGCCCGCCCCTTACGCCGCCGCCGCCTCACTCTGCATACGTTACTATGCTGTCCTCTCCGGTATGTATGTTTGAATGTATGTATATTCGTTGCGCCGACCACCCCTGACGCCGCCGCCGCCGCCGCCTCACTCTGCTTGCGTTACTATGCTGTCCTGTCCGATATGTATGTTTGAATGTGTGCATATTCGTTGCGCCGCCCGCCCCTTACGCCGCCGCCGCCTCACTCTGCTTACGTTACTATGCTGTCCTTCTCCTGTATTTATGTTTGAATGTATGCATTTTCGTTGCGCCGCCCGCCTCTAACGCCGCCGCCGCCTCACACTGCTTGCGTTACTATGCTGTCCTGTCCGGTATGTATGTTTGAATCTGTGCATATTCGATGCGCCGCCCGCCCCTTACGCCGCCGCCGCCTCACTCTGCTTACGTTACTCTGCTGTCCTGTCCTGTATGTATGTTTGAATATATGCATATTCGTTGCGGCGACCGCCCCTGACGCCGCCGCCTTACTCCTCATGCATTACTCTGCTGTTCTGTCCTGTGTGTATGTTCGAATGTATGAATGATTTTTTTTATGTGTATACAGATTTGTATGTGTTTGTACATATATATATATATATATATATATATATATATATATATATATATATATATAGATAGATATGACGAACAATAACTTTTTTGGCGAGATTTCTCACCTATTTTATGTCTGATTTACGACTCATTTCACGATAGTGCTATTTTTCCAGCGGTAATGATTTCGTATTGCAAAACGTATTTCCTCTAAAACGTTTTTTTCCAATGTCTGTGACCAGCTTCTTTCTTTCCCTCTATGAAATAGTGATGCAATAAGGAGGTCGATCTTTTTCGAAAGAAATTAATGTAATTTTTTAAAATGTTCTTTAATATATATATATATATATATTATATATACATATTATATATATATATATATAAAATAAAAAAATATACTTGAGATATGTTTCTGCTGTCGTTCTTTCTTCTTCTTTCATTGCTTCATTTGTTTGCTTTGCATGTCAATGCTTCTTTCATTTGTATGGGAGATTGGGCCTATTTGTGACAGCGTAAGTTGTGTTTACTGACTGTTCCAATAGAACTCAGCTCGTGAGAGTTTTCATGCATATTTTAACCCTTTTGTTTAAATCTATTCTTTGAGTTTCTGCGGGAACCGTTACTTGATTTGTTTATTTACGAACATTTTGTGTTTTACATAGTGAAATAAGAATCTGTCGGATTGTTCCACTCTATCTTAGCAACAATAAATCGGAAGCATTTTCATCTACTTAGTATTATTGAAACACTTACTATTTAAGCTATAATTTGATATGTTTCTTGTTTATATGAATGGCAAATAACCTGAAATGAAAACGGAAATTCATATTAGTGTCTCTCGGCGCTAGTTGTGACAGATTCTAAGGGGCACTTTGTGACAGTGTCACTACTTGCTCCAATATTGTTTGATAGTTATAATTTTTTTATTTCCAGGAAATGTAGTGAGGAATTTCGAAACTTGAGATATGGTTTTGCCGCGGAAAACAAAATTCAAGTACCAGAAAATTGGATAACAAAGAAACCTGCAAGTGTTCATTAGATGACAAAGTACATGCAGTGACACTCTAAAATTTCTCTTCGTGTTTCTGAAGCTACTACTATGAATAGAACTATAACTTTCAATGAACACAATAGTGACAGTTTTCGAAACCATTTAGCCTGTTTTCGAAAAATATGGTTTCAATGCAATGGTATTTGGAACATAAATGAAACAGGGTTGGGAACAGTACAAAAGCAATCCGTCAAGCTGCTAATGACAGAGAAGGCAATATTGCTGTTTCTGTTGTAGATGTGTTACCCACATCAGCGGTTAGTCCTTTGGAAATCAGACTTCTTCCTAAAGCAGAACCTCGATGAATAAACGTAAGAGAACAAAGACTTTGAAATCTGTCATTTTAACTAGCACTCCTTTTTACTTTCCCGTACACGTACGTATACGCGGAGTGATATACGTAGTATAGGGAAAGTTATGTAATGCTGCGCGAAAAAATGGCCAATTTTTGGCGGAAAAAAATTAATTGCCGGGCCGTGAAAACAAAGAAGTGGATAAAACCAGTCGCTAAATTAAGGGAAAAAATCCCCTAACACGTGGTGTAGCCAGAAACCATGTTTTCTAGGTTCTTGATACCTAAAACCCAATTGAAAGGAAAACGTCCGTCTGTCCGTCCGTCTGTCCGTCCGTCCGTCCGTCCGTCCGTCCGTCCGTCCGTCCGTCCGTCCGTCCGTCCGTCCGTCCGTCCGTCCGTCCGTCCGTCTGTCTTTCTGTCTGTCTGTCCGTCTGTGAACCTGCTAGCGCGTAAACCATTCGTACGATTTCTTCTAAAATGGATATTCGTTGATCGATGTGGTTTTAGTCAAAGCTTTGAGATTTTGAAAAAGTTTCTTCAAAATTTGGGGTACTTTATATGAAGCCCCCAAGGGATTTTCAAAATTTTCTCAAAAACGGCGTTTTTCTTCAAATAAAATTTGTTCTACATATTGAGTTCTTTTATAAAGGTCTTGTAAGTATTTTTCAAAATTTTAGTAGTTTTCGTGCAATATTGCGTGCAATATGTGCAATTTTAAAAAATTACAAAAACAAGATTTTCTCAAAAACGGCTCCAAATTTTTTCTTGAAACTTTTGGTAGGGATAGTGCTAAATTTACTCTATCAATGACATAAAAGGCATTTTGGCCTATCGGTTGGTTTTTTCAAAAATTACGAAAAAGTAATTTTTTCACTTGTCTCTCACGTCGTTAATATTTACATTATCTGTGATTTTTTCACATTATTATATTTACGAGTATATATGCTTTAAATAATGTCAAGTAAAGTTTCTCGAAAACACTACCGTTTTCTGTGAAAAGTAGCTCAAATTTCGGCATTTTCAGAAATGCTCAAACGCCATTTTCTCAAATATGGCTGCATATTTTTTCTTCTAACTTTTGTAACGGATAGTGCTAATTACACTCTTTAGTATAGCGTAAAGTTTATTTTGAGTTATTTTTTTGTTTTTTTCAAAAATTATATAAATGTAAATTTTTTGAAAGATCTCTCATCTTTAATATGCACATTACCAGCAATTTGTAAACGTTATTATATTTGTGAGTGTAAGTGCTTCAAATAATTTCAAATAAAGTATTTTGAAAACTCAAAAATTTTCTGTGAAAATGAGCTTCAAATTTCGCATTTTTAGTAGTGCTAAAACGCCATTTTCTCTTAAACGGCACATAATTTTTAAAAGAAAATTCCCATTTACGGATAGGTTTTTGTGTTCTTTAATATTCTAAAATTAATATTTTCGTTCTACCAATAGGAAACCGAAAAATTAAGAAAATGACCAAAAAAATGTACTTTTGGCGGTGATAGATGGTAGCTGGCAAGAAAGAGTATGTGGCAATTCCGAATAGCTAGCGAAGACCCAAGGAAATAGAAAGCTAATACGGGAAAGTCTGTGCCATTCTGTAGCACCACTAGTTAAGAAGGAATTCGATTACAGCAACAAGCAGGATTAGAGTAAAGATCTATACTAAAAAAGAAGGAAAAATAAAAAAGGAGCTTGTTGTCAAAAAGCTTTGTTTCTAAGCGTAGATCTAGATCTAACATGTCGGAAAAACACACATTGGAGAACTCCGAAGATAAGGAAGAGTGTATATGCTTTGTTTGTTGAGAATAATTTGAAACATCAAAGACAGAAGAGAACTGGGTGCAGCGTTTAACTTGTAAGAAATTGGCTCATGGAAACTGTACTAAAAATGCAGTACATTATCATTTATATTCACTGCAATTTGGGTGTTGAAAAGAATTAAGATTGAATAAATATTCGCATATAAATGAATCAGTATTGTAGAGACGTTTGTTAGATTTGAGTATAACAATATTTTAGTTTATTTTACATGTGTCACAACATGCCCCAATCAAGTCACAACTTGCCCCGTCGAGGGGCAGGTTATATACAAAGTGCACTGCTGCATAAAATTGTATATATATCGTTCAAAAATTATGTATTTTAAATGAAATTATACGGAAACCTATACAAAAGGCCATTCTATTTGTTCCTTTTACTGTAAGTTTTAAATTAATGTTCATACATCTTCAAAAATTAAATAAATAAAAATTGTCACAACTAGCGCCAATCTCCCCTATAGCATCCAATTGTTCTTCTGTAACCTGCAAATATTTGTCAACTCCGCGAACAAAAACAGCAGGTTGAGGAATATCTTTTATATCTATGCTGTCATCTATTGCATTTGAAAATGAAACAAATACTTGGCACAAATTTTTAAGCTATGTTTCAATACCTACAGCCATTTCCTGGGTTCGGCAAGACACAGTTGTGCTTGACAAATTAATTTTTTTCAAATTCAGGTCAAATTTCTGGAGAAACCAATCTAGCAGACGTTAAAATATATTTTTTTAAAAAGAAAATCGCCTTGTGAATGGACGGTTTGCTTTAATTATTTCCAAACTGAGTTCATAGCTCACACGTAAACATTTTTCTGAACATTGCACTGGTCCTGAAATTAGCGTTTCTTTTCCTAGTAGAATATCTTGTAAAAACTTGATTTTTTCTTGCACTTAAATTGTTTCATATTTTCTGTTATAGAGGCTGTAACGATAAATTGTTATTCATCACCATCTATGAGAGCAGTCGATATAGTTACAGAACCGCGAAAATTAAATTAGTACAATACGGATTTGGATAACCGTGTTGCGATTCTTGAATTCTGCAAAACATTAATTTAAGGAACAGAAAAACAACGTTATTGATTGATTTAAAATATAGTCACTGAATTTTATTAGTTAAATGTGTCCATGGAATATTAAAATATTTTTATTGGCGTAAATTTAAATCTTTATAAATATCTATTACATTCGAATTAAACGATATCCAGTACATCGGACGTTTTTGTTAGATTTACTCATATAATTACCTTCGTTTTGCTATCAACTGCAAAAATTGGAAAAATCAATTCTTAAATTGCAAATTTTTGTGAGTTAAAATTAAAGAATAATTTTTTAAAACAGGCCTTTGCTTTAAAATGTTGTTTAAGAGTCACAGTGGATATAAACTAAAAAAATAGAAAAGGAAAATACGTCGATACATAGGGAGTGTACAGAAGAACATAAACAGTGATTTATCGCCTTTGTAGCTAGCAATACGGAACATTACCCATTCAAATAAGTGGGTAAGTTATTAAATAAGTGGGCATGGATTATTGTATTGGATACCAAGGCATTTAGTTTACGCGCGCATTGTCCCCACTGTGCGCTGTGCCCCTCCCCGCAAAGCTGTCTACCACCACTAGTTGCACTTTCGTAGCTCTGGCGGGCAGCGGTTCGGCTCTTGAGTGCAGAATGTCTGCGGGAGCAGGCGTTGTGGAGGCCTCCTCCTCCAGGGCCTTGCAAATCTCCATCAAAACTGGAGACAAAGATTGAAGGTGTAACTATGGGAGCCGCTAGTGCCCCGGGTACAGCTGCAGGTCAGGCTCGCTAACTTCCGCAGATAAAAATTGGCTAATTTGTGAGAAATACGAAAAGTGTCTTCTAAATGTTCAATTATTCAGTATTATTTATGTATAAGAAACCGCTGAAGAAAGCGCGATCATTGACGCTATCTTTTGTAACACTACGCGCCTGTTTGCGTCTCGCGAACCTACGCAGCAGCCACGCACGTTTGAAGTATCGTTGGCAGCAGTTCGTATTTTAGTTCCTGCAAGAGGGTGCTAGATAAGAGCACGCCACTGTAATGGTCTCCGCCATGTTATATGGGAGTTAGGTGGAGTGACCATTGGGCTATGCCACGACGAAACCAAGAGCCAACTGAGCACTGCCCGCACCGAGGCCCGGTGACTCGAGGCCCGAAACCTCTACCCTCACTGCCTCTAGCTTGACTATCGACGTGAGTTACGCCGGAATCCGGGCAACCTGGCAGGGTAAGTCATTCTCCCGTCGGGCTGTAATACCTGGGAACAAGTACCGCATCAGAGTCCTGCTCAAAGGTCTATGGCGCACTCCCTCCTCACTGCTCCACCTGTGAAGCTAACGAGGTGAGTTCCGCCGAGTGGGTGGGTGGGCGTTACCTCCTCCACTAAGAGCCTCAGGCCTTGCGACCTTGTGACCCTCCTTGCGGGGGGGGATGCAATTTGTTTTGCTTAAAGTTGGCCGTGGTAGAAGAAATATCCTTTCTCTCCCTCTTCTTATGCACCCTATGTGCAATTCTCTTCCCGTCGACAGTCATTTCGGGAGCTTCTGTTGTGAGTTGTGATTAAAATGTATGATAGATAGTTTGTTGTTTAAGTGTTGTTGTTATTGCTGCCGGTAAAGGAATTAAGAGTCTTTAAAGTTGTCTGCATGAATGTTCTGTATGTATTTTTCTAATATTAGATGACAATGAATACAGTGCAAAATTCAATATAAACTCCTTTCGGATTCAAGCCCTATTGAGGAAAAACTAGAAATTATCCCTAGATTGCAAAGGCGACCTGTACCAAAAATTATTACAAAGGTGTAGTCTGGCGGATTACTGTGGGTAAAAATAAAGAAAAACTCAATTTTATAATGGAAAACTAAATTTAATGGACTGGACATGTGTCATATGGAGTGAGAAATTACATTTTAAAGATGTTTGTAGATAACCTAAATATCTTGACTCTCACAGCAGACACTTGCATGGTGTTGTCCACACGTGACTTTTGAGAAGCGTCTACAGACGTATCTTGTCATTTGACGTTTGTTATGATTCCAGTCATTCTATTATGATTGACAAATGTTCAGAACAAAACTTAAATGCCGATCCTCGGTGGCCGAGATCCCAAAAGCAGTAGTGCCGTAATGATCTTGGACCGTGGTGTTGCGGGTTTGAGTCTCGCCTTGGGCGTGGCTGTATTTGTGTTCGCCCTTTCACCCCTTGCCATCACCATACCATGTCATCTTCACAGTTACCCTAACTATAACCCAATAGTAGTTGCTAATGACCTAGATGTTGATGCGACCTTAAATAACAAACAAAAAACAAACTTGAATGCTACATGACAAGGAGTTTATATTCATTATTCGCAATAGTAGCCAATACAGCGGCAAAAATATCACTGACGTAATTACAAAGGCGTAATCTACTAGACGACGCCTGTTAAAATTGCGTTGCCTGTTAAAATAGGTGTGCGTGCCTGTTAAAATAGGCACGCACACAAGGTTACGTGCATTTCATTGGCTAGTTACACAATGAAGGTACCTAGAGTTTTAGAAACGGGGAGTAAGGCTGAGGGAGTGAGCGAAGCTTTCGGCACTAGTTGCGTCGTCTGACAGACGACTGAAGATTTAAGAGACTCGGAAGATCTACTCCAAGTTTTCAAAATTTTATTCAATTGATAAAAGCAGTAAAAAGAGAATTCAAAAATTATTTTTACAATAAATACAAGTGGTTATTTGAGTGAGATTCGAAGACAGCTCTGTCTTGATTTCCTTGTATATTGTTCGGAGGTGAAGATTCGTGGACAATGGCTGGTTTTAAAGATTAAAAAAAAACTTCAATTATTGCAATATATAGCAGGGCTGTGAAAGTTTAGAAATAAAATAATTTTATTTCATTATTATCACCACTAGCAGCAGCAATATCAACAACTAGGATCGTGAAATGAACTAGTGTAAAACGAATCCACACTAGTGGTGCTACAGAATGGCACAGACTTTCCCGTATTAGTTTTCTATTTCCTTGGGTCTTAGCTATTGGGAATTGCCATAAACTCCTTTCTTCCCGGCTGTGATCTATCACCGCCAAAAGTACTTTTTTTTTAATTTTTCGGTTTCCTATTGGTAGAACGGAAACATTAATTGTAGAATATTAAAGAACACAAAAACCTGAGTACTAAATACCATTTGTTACCATTAGAAACTAGGCTTAGACTTTACTTCGGTACATGGGAATGTTGCTCAAACGATGTTTGCATATTGAATATCTTATCGAATCGACACCTTGAGTTTAATATCAAACGGTATATTATTTACAATATGAGTTTGTAGCTGGGCGTTGATGTACATACTTCCAGTTACCGCCAACATTTAAATCGTGCTTTTCGACTGCGATCGTTGGCAGTTGTCGAGTGACTTGCCCTATTCTTTCTGTAATTTTAAATTAAGTTGCTTTTTTAAATTAATTCACGTAGTATTGAAGGCCAGCGCGATTTGATTTTTGTTTTTCATTTATTTCAAGCTATTTTACTTTAGCTAATTTAAAACGTTTGTTCTTTGTGTTGTGCCATACACACGTTTTCCCCTACCACCTCCGCGTACCCGTTCGAGAACTCTCACATGTTAGATCCCACACTTATCCCTATCATACTATTTCCATTTTAATAGTGGAAGTAGTTAACGAAACGTATTATTTGTTTAAAAATATATAAAGGTAACTTGCAATGTACTAACACAATATCAAAGAAAATAAAAAACAACGCAATTGATGTTTAAAAATATTTTTCAATAAATAATTATCCAGTATCATGGAGAGTTTTCTTGGAACAATTCACAACACTTCCATAAAGAAAATATTTGAAGTAATTATTCAATATTCTTTGACAGCCAGCTTTTATCTTCTCGTAATATCCTCACAAAAATATTAGAAAAGCTTTTTACTTTTGACAAAGCTATGTGTCTGAACCCGCTGACTTCAAAATTTCATGGAATGATAACGAAAATACTGGTACAGGTAAAACACACAATCTTCACTCTTGTCTGTATACCCTCATCCCTCCTCAATTAGGTACACCGCACTTACAGACCCTAGCAAAACGTTAATTGAATGGTTTCACTACACGCATGAGAAACAATCTTGGTAGGTATCAAGCAACTATAATAGTACTTCTCGTTGTTGCTGGAGAGGAAATCTTGAATTAATGATTTTGCAAATAAACCTCGTCAGACTGCACAAACTTCGGTGTATATAGAAAGCGTAAATATAAGATTGACAAATCTAAGCCTTCTAAGTGTGTCGCTACAAAAATTGCTACCAGCAAGAAGGGCTGAAATATTGAGGTGGCCTTGATAGTATTGAAGCGCGGAACCGAAAATTTAATTGAATGTCAAGAAATGCCTCAAATCCTTCATATTTTTAAAGTGAATGTGCAATTCGTCACGTCTACGTGAAATTCTATTTCTTTAGAGACCTCATTAATACAGATTGGTTGTGTGTGAGAGCCTCAAAGGTAATGTATACTATTGAAATAATACAGGAGACGATTCATGCACATAGAGTCTTTGCGACAAACGTGCCATCGATCTTGCACTGTTATTTGTGGAAATTGTATACATTTGTAGAGCAGGTGATTCTTTGGGCACAAGACGCACTGCATAGAATTAGATATATTAATATCAAACACCTTTTGGCTGGATGCAGACGGAAGATGAAGTTTTCCAAATGCAACAGAATTTGATTGTGTTATTTGAGAAATGTCCTCATTGAATTCCAGGGCATTTGCCCTTAGGTTTAGGAAGTCTAATAATTGTTGTAAGCCATGGATTTTTTGACGAGTTGTGGGTAAGGTACCACCATTCACTAATTTTGAAATCTAGTTTAGAGAGTATTAAGTGCTGTAGGATTATTTTAAGTAAGTCAGTCTTTAATGACATTGATTTTAACCCACTCCAATTCACGGAGATTTGAGAAATGAATGGTTTAGGGGAAGATGAATTATTGTTAACTTGTGGAAAATTGAGTGAAGCTTTGATGTGGGTGTCTATTATTTTTGTCGTATACAGTGTGTCCTAGTTCCGTGAGGACCGCTTCTGAAAACTTCCACACAACAATGGTATCTTTTGGCGAATAACGGCGTTACGATCATTGAAGTTTCAACAACAGCCACTACGAATTTCAAATCACTAGCATCGCTTCAGTAGTCTTCCTGGATGCGAATTTAACAGTACGCGTCTGACACTCGTCGGAAAATGGTGTTGGGTCAGCTACGCAACATTCAGTTTTGTGTGAAGTTAAGGAAATCAGCCAGTGAAATGTTTGGTATGATCAAAAGTGTTTGTGGTAATGATTAAGCCTATTAAAGTGTCAAGAATGTGGGATTGAGACCCTGGCTGTAGCGATGTATTTTTTCTTCAACATTTTTCTAAGTAAAGAGCAAAATACACTGAATTCGATGGCAAAATTTATATTTTCATTTTCTCGTATACGTCCGTACATGAGGGGTTTCTGTCCATCTGTCTTGTGAGTGAACAACACTTGCGCCTGAACTATTAATGGAAATTTGTCAAAATGAATTCCCCGATCTCTCTGAACTGACTCGAGACTCTGCGAATTAGAAAATAATTCTTTTATTTTGATAATAGTTTACTTGAAACGCCTGGGACATTTCAAAAATATTCTCACGCAAGGCTCCGAATTTTTCCTGTAATCGTAAGGATAGTGCTAAATTCAATAAAATGACATAAACGTCATGATGTTTCTTTAGATTTTTCAAATATTACACAAATGTAATTTTTCAAATATGTCTCACCTCGTTAATATTCATATTACAGACGTTTTTCATATATTATTACATTGATGAATACAAAGGGTTTAAATGATTTCTGGTAAAGTTTCTCTAAATCTCAAAACAGAAAAGGATTTGAAAGACATGTCGTGTAAAGGACAAGTGATGGCAACTAGGAAGAGGATGGTGGCAAAACCGAAAACCTTGGCCACATTAAAGAGGTATAGAAACTAATAGGAGAAAGTCTGTACCGTTCTGAAACATCATTATTTATGAAAACTTCTGAATGTTCAGAAATTAAATATACGGATTTTTTCCAATCTCTTCATAGTAGCTCGGTACAGGATTCTCCAGGACTAGGGGCAGTAATAATACGAAAGAAGTTTTGTTGTAATAGTAGGTTGGTGTTGCGATATTGTATTGCTACGTAACCTATTTCAATTCGTGGAAGAAAATGTGATCTAATACAACTCGTAAATAGTTTGCTTGGGATATTATATTGAAGTTTGGAAATGAGTGCCATGAGCCTTTAGATGCATTCTGTTTGATACTGACAATGCACCTAAATCTCTCCAAATTTCTCAGAATGACTGCAATGCTACTAATTACCAAGAACAGGAAGTGGATGTGGAAGTGAAAGAGAAAATGTTAATATTTTATTAACAAGTTCATATTACTAAATTGAATATATTTCAATTAATAAATTTTGTGAAAATAATTTGAATAAACCTGCCATGTTCTACGTTCACAGATGAAAACGTGGCCAAAAAGAATAATTGAATTTATTATTAATTTGTTAATATCTATAAGATAAACACACATTTCCATTTGAAAATCTCATTAACTGTTTTTCATTTATTCCATTCCATTACAAAGCAATGCATTGGGATTTATCAAATGGTGTATTAGAATTTGAAAACAATACAACAAAGTCATAAAGTAACTTGCTCTTTATTCAAACAGAAAAAAACTACAAAATAATAATTAAAATAACAAATGTTCAACAATATAAATAACTTCTGTCAGTGAATAACTTCTTTGTTGCTTCAGTGGATAGGCATTAAGCGCCCTCTAATGGAAAATGCGCAGACCTGGTACTCTGCGTTGAACACCAGGCCGTCGGGGCAGCTGAACAAGTGGGCGATGCCGGTCGTCAGCTCGCACTTGTAGAATTTCGTGGGGTCCGTGGGGTGAGGCAAGTGGTAGCGATCAGGGGTGGCGTCTTTGCATATGGCGTTGGGGTTGCCATTGTTGTCTCCGCCCTGCTGATTGCTATCATTCTCCGACGGCTCACCGCAGTCGTTGCTGTCAGAATCACTGCTGCTGTCATCTCCGCAGTCGCCGGAACTACTGCTCTCATCGCATTCGTTAGTGTCGGAGTCACTGCTCTTGGAGCAAGGGCTGCTATCGCTAGACTTGGTGTCATCACCGCATCCTCCGCCACTGCTGTCATCACCTGGAGGATCAATGCCACCAGTAACACTGCTATCATCGGGATCACTGCCTTCGCCACCAGTACCGCCCTCGCAACCAGCATTCCATGGCCAGTCACAAACTTGGATCACGGGGTTAAAATGTGTTCCATCTGGACATGTAAATACAGTGCTCGTGCCGGATACAATATCGCATTTGTAGAACTTGGTGCAGTCTCCAGGATAGGGCAAATGCCAACGGTCTTCAGTAGCATCTTGGCATACACCATTGCCTCCGCCGCCTCCACCTCCGCCTCCTCCTCCGCCGCCACCACCTCCACCGCCACCTCCTCCTCCGCCGCCACCTCCTCCGCCGCCGCCTCCACTTCCGCCGCCGCCTCCACTTCCGCCGCCGCCTCCACTTCCGCCGCCGCCTCCACTTCCGCCGCCGCCTCCACTTCCACCGCCACCTCCACTTCCACCGCCGCCTCCACTTCCACCGCCGCCTCCACTTCCACCGCCGCCTCCACTACCGCCGCCGCCTCCACTTCCGCCGCCGCCTCCACTTCCACCGCCGCCTCCGCTTCCACCGCCGCCACCACTTCCACCGCCGCCTCCACTTCCACCGCCGCCTCCACTACCGCCGCCGCCTCCACTTCCACCGCCGCCTCCACTTCCACCGCCGCCTCCACTTCCACCGCCGCCTCCACTTCCACCGCCGCCTCCACTTCCGCCGCCGCCTCCACTTCCACCGCCGCCTCCGCTACCGCCGCCGCCTCCACTTCCACCGCCGCCTCCACTTCCACCGCCGCCTCCTCCTCCACCACCACCTCCTCCTCCGCCGCCACCTCCTCCGCCACCACCGCCTCCTCCGCCACCTCCTCCACTTCCGCCGCCGCCTCCACTTCCACCGCCGCCTCCGCTACCGCCGCCGCCTCCACTTCCACCGCCGCCTCCACTTCCACCGCCGCCTCCTCCTCCACCACCACCTCCTCCTCCGCCGCCACCTCCTCCGCCACCACCGCCTCCTCCGCCACCTCCTCCACTTCCGCCGCCGCCTCCACTTCCACCGCCGCCTCCACTTCCACCGCCGCCTCCACTTCCACCGCCGCCTCCACTTCCGCCGCCGCCTCCACTTCCGCCGCCGCCTCCACTCCCACCGCCACCTCCACTGTCACCTCCAGAGTTACCTCCATCACAACCCGCATTCCAAGGCCAGTCGCAAGTTTGGATTTCGGGATTGAAGTGAAGCGGAGAGTCGCAAGTGTAAATGGTACTGATTCCTCCTAATCTGTCGCACTTGATGAATTTGGTGCAGTCGCCAGGGTACGGAAGATGCCAGACATCCTCAGTGGCTTTTTTGCATTCTTCTTCGCCAATGGATCCTCCGGGAGTTCCAGATCCGTTGCTACCATCTCCGTCGCCACCTCCATTGCCGCCACCGCCTCCATTGCCGTCTCCGCCACCGCCTCCATTTCCACCTCCATTGCCGCCACCGCCTCCATTGCCGTTTCCGTCACCGCCTCCGTTGCCACCTCCGTTGCCTCCTGAGCCGCTGCCATCACAACCAGCATTCCAAGCCCAGTCACAAGTTTGGATTTCGGGATTGAAGTGAAGCGGAGAGTCGCAAGTGTAAATGGTACTGATTCCTCCTAATCTGTCACACTTGATGAATTTGGTGCAGTCGCCAGGGTACGGAAGATGCCAGACGTCCTCAGTGGCTTTTTTGCATTCTTCTTCGCCAATGGATCCTCCGGGAGTTCCAGATCCGTTGCTACCATCTCCGTCGCCACCTCCATTGCCGCCACCGCCTCCATTGCCATCTCCGCCACCGCCTCCATTTCCACCTCCATTGCCGCCACCGCCTCCATTGCCGTCTCCGCCACCGCCTCCATTTCCTCCTCCATTACCGTCTCCGCCTCCATTGCCGTCTCCGCCACCGCCTCCATTGCCGTTTCCGTCACCGCCTCCGTTGCCTCCTGAGCTGCTGCCATCACAACCAGCATTCCAAGCCCAGTCGCAAGTTTGGATTTCGGGATTGAAGTGAAGCGGAGAGTCGCAAGTGTAAACGGTACTGATTCCTCCTAATCTGTCGCACTTGATGAATTTGGTGCAGTCGCCAGGGTACGGAAGATGCCAGACAGTCCTCAGTGGCTTTTTTGCATTCTTCTTCGCCAATGGATCCTCCGGGAGTTCCAGATCCGTTGCTACCATCTCCGTCGCCGCCTCCATTGCCTCCACCGCCTCCATTGCCGCCACCGCCTCCGTTGCCGTCACCGCCTCCGTTGCCGTCACCGCCTCCGTTGCCGCCACCGCCTCCATTGCCTCCACCGCCTCCATTGCCGCCACCGCCTCCGTTGCCGTCACCGCCTCCGTTGCCGTCACCGCCTCCGTTGCCGCCACCGCCTCCATTGCCGCCACCGCCTCCATTGCCGCCACCGCCTCCATTGCCGTCTCCGCCTCCATTGCCGTCTCCGCCACCGCCTCCATTGCCACCTCCATTACCGCCACCGCCTCCATTACCGTTTCCGTCACCGCCGCCATCTCCGTCACCACCACCGGCACCACCGCCTCCGCCACCCCCTCCTCCTCCTCCTCCTCCTCCGCCTCCTCCGCCTCCTCTGCCGCCTCCTCCGCCTCCTCCGCCGCCTCCACCTCCACCTCCGCCGCCTCCGCCGCCTCCGCCGCCTCCGCCGCCTCCGCCTCCGCCGCCTCCGCCGCCTCCGCCTCCGCCGCCTCCGCCGCCGCCGCCTCCGCCTCCGCCGCCGCCGCCTCCGCCACCTCCGCCACCTCCACCTCCTCCGCCGCCGCCTCCGCCGCCTCCTCCTCCGCCTCCTCCGTTTCCGTCGCCGCCTCCATTGCCGCCGTCACTGCCGCCTCCACTGCCTCCACCACCGCTGCCACCACAACCAGCATTTTCTGGGTAGTCGCATGTCTGAATGGAGGGATTAAAAAGTAGGCCTTCGTCGCATGTATAGATGGTACTAATTGAGTTGTCTATATCGCATTTGATGAATTTGGTGCAATCGCCAGGGTAAGGCAGGTGCCAAACTTCTTCTGTGGCTTTCTTGCACTCTTCATCGCCAATGGAGCCACCGGGAGTAGCAGATCCGTTGCTGCCATCGCCGTTGCCATCGCCGTTGCCATCGCCGTTGCCATCGCCGTTGCCATCGCCATCACCATCACCATCACCGTCTCCAGGGTTCCCGTCGCCTCCTCCAGAGCCGTCGCACCCGGCCTGTGCTGGCCAGACGCATGTCTCCAGAGTGGGGCTGAAGTGCAGGCCCGAGTCGCAGGTGTAGATGGTGCTGATGTCGTTGTCTATGTCGCACTTGATGAATCGCGTGCAATCGCCAGGGTAGGGCAGGTGCCAGTTTTCAGCGGTCGCTCTCTGGCACTCTTTGTCGCCGAGGGCCCCGCCGGGGCACGGCGCTGCCGTTGCTGCCGTCGCGAATGGATGCAGCCGTGGCCGCCGCTAGGAGCGCTAGGAGCGCCAACCAGGGCGCTAAAGACCCTGCCAACAAACAAAGCTCCTTGTTAAGAATCTATGTTTTCTATCTTGTCTTTGTAGTTCTGTTTTTAGTTTTGCGTGAGATATCGATAGCTTAGTTCACAAATATTGTATGTCCACTGATGATCATTTTTGAATTACCGTTTAAGGAAACCGCTCGTTCATATCCAATTAGAGTACAACGGTAGTATGTTCTTATAATCGGGATTAAGGTCTTTTCCAGGAATCAGACTACCTATCTGTAACTTCATCTTTACTTACTACTTCAAGATTGTTTTCCCCTAATAGAGGAACATAAAATATGTGTACTCTCAGCCATTGACTCGTATATCACTTAATCTAATTCTTAATATAATGTATCCATTAGAACAAGCTGTAAGTCATATTCTTGCTCTGTCGTTGATTTCATGTCAATGATTTCTAATCCATTTAGAGAACTCTCTAAAATGGTATTTTTTATCGAAATGAAAAACTATTACAATTAATCATCGTTTATCGCTTACAATACATAAAATCGGAAACAATTCCCTGCGGCAACAGAATAATTGCTTTTTGTCATAAACATTTCGAACTATTCACTTCAGTTTATTTCTATTAAGGGCCAACAAGTCAAAAAGTAAATTTAAAAATTTAATCTTCCTACAATGTGTTCGTAGAAGAGTCTCACTGAGGGACAATAAAACTTTCATTATGTTCAACAACGTCAGTTCTCTTCTCAACTTCTATAATATCTTAATCTCATCTGACCTACAAATCCGTCTATCTGACATTGGACATCACTAATGCAATAATTGATGTTTGTCCCACGCGATATCTGAATTTCTTCTAGACATTGTTTCATTAGCAATTAAAATGCGAACATTTTTATCTGGAATCCCTCTATACGTGTAACTTTCTCGGATGATGCAGAAGATTTTTATCTCCCGTTTAAGTACTGCAGAGATTTTAGAGTAATTTCACCTGTCAGATTACAGATTGCATTATCTCTTTCAGAGCCTTTTAGAAGGCAAGATAACACATTGAAATTGATATTTGCGTAATGCTACTTCGCAAATGTTTCGCTGATAAATGTATATGAATAAATTATGTATTTATGACAATAATTAAAATATAGATTTATGTTTGTATTCAATTTTTCTTTTATTGTTTAGAAAAATGGACATTTTAAATGTTTTACATGACACGAAAGTAGTCTGGGAGCATTCGTAAGAATAGTCTGAGCAACACATACTACAACCTGACAAGCAGATCATTTATTTGATCAGCCGGCAACTAAACATGTCACGTTAGTTACGTCCGTGATTTCTTTAATAATCTAATTTCACTGTGTTGTCATTTCGAAGTGCACAGAATGGGAACTTAAGATACAGCGTTTTCGTGGTTTTTAAGAATGTTTAAAAAAATAATTTTATTATGCAAATTCATACGTATCATAGTCGCACTTCATTTCAACAGAAAGTTTGTGTATACACATCTAAGCTTATAATTTTAAAAGATTTATTGTTTTAGAACGCAAAATGCTTATGGGATTCCCTTGAATTTTGGAAATATTGTTAAATTAATTCTGAATCCAAAACCTTCGGAAAGGACTCAAGCGCTGTCCTTCATACTTTACGTCTTAAATTTCCACTAATCGAAGTGTGTTACGTGAAGTTCGAAAAAAAGTAGGCTCGAAACGGTTCATGAATTTCCAGTAAATGTTGCAAACATTTGAAGAGAAATGTTTCTAGTTTATCAAATTTGAAGAGAAATGTTTCTAGTTTGAAAATAGTGGTGTTACAAAAACCACGTTACTTTAACGGTTACATATTGTTATTTACTTGAACCATCAATAGTTTCCAACCCTTCAGTGTTTTCCCCATGATGGGAATCTAACGCACGTACTAACGTTTTGCAAGCTATGAACATTTCGCTACCGTAAATGGCTCAGTCCATTTGACAATATTTTCAACACTTTAAACAGGAAGTTGAACCGATGCGAACCATATTTTAAAAATGTAGATGTTATTTAAAGATCTAATTTTGAAGAAAATATTTCATTAAAAAAATATCTACCTTCAATATTGTAGTAGTATTGAATTATTGTAGTTTTAGGAAGACCCCGAAAGAATTTTAAATTTTGCAATTTTCGAGAGAGAAATTTTAAGATGAATGTTCAACGAAAATATGTCTCACGTCAATTTTACAAGTGTTATTTTCTTTTTTCGACACAAAAAGAAGAAAATGGTGCTATTTTTGATAAAATTTCGAAAATGTCGTTGTCAGAGTAGGAAATAACATAAAAAATTAGAATACCTCTTTGAAATTCGCAGGGACTGGGATAAGTTTAGATCAATCACATAATATCAGTTGGAGAAAATTCTGTGAGTGGTTCAGAGACTATACTTCGGTTTCTCTTTCTTGGCGCACGGGGGTGTGTCAACAAAATGGAATATCTCACGGTATTTCGCGTCGTTTTCGGTTGTGCCGCTAGGAGTCGCTTGATCGCCAGCACTACTCGATACAGTCGCGATCATGCGACTCCTAGGTGGCACAATGGAGAACGATGCGAAATACCAAAAGATATTCCATTTTGATGATCCACTCCCCCCCGAGCGCCAAGAAAGAAAAACCGAAGTATAAAGGTATGCACAGACGGACAATCGCGAAATTTTGCTAATTTTTAGATATCCAGGTCCCAGAAACGTGGATTCTGACTAAACAACGTATTTGACGAAGTACGATTGCATTAGATGAAGTGCGATTATTTACACACAGGAGGAGGAATTGTCCATTTTTTCGGCATCACGGATCAATAATACAAGTGTTTTCCTGTAAAAAAACAACACTTTGCCGTGCAGAATTACAAACGTCTATATTCCCGTAAGTACGTTAGAATGTAGTAGAAAGTAAAAAAAGAAGAAAAAATTGAATTCTAACTTGAAAACGCATAAAATGTCCCCCTTATTTAAGAAGCAAGTTTGAACTCATGCCCTTCAGACTGAAGGAATTGCAGAAATCTCAGAAGTGCGAAGCCTACAACCCAGTGCCAGACTCTATCCCTCGCCCCAGCTGGCGTCGGCTGCTTACCTCTCATTGCCAGTCCTGCGGGCTGCTTGTGACCGGGTCTTGGGGCGACCGGGTATATATACGTGTTGGTTACCCGCCGTGGATGTAGTTGATTGATTAGGTCTTCCCCGGATTAATCAATGCAGATAAAGAAGATCACCCGCCATGACGCGTCTCCACGGGGTGGGGAGTGGTGGTGGCGTGGGGGCGGTGCCTGTGCAACAATTCACGCGGTGCAGTTTGCCATTGCATACGGCGGACGCGGAGACGTTGCATGTCTTCTTCCACTGACCTGCGACTCGACGCGACAATGCATTGCGCCGACGCTGACACCGCCTCCGCCGCCTCACTCTGCTTGCGTTACTACGCTGTCCATTCCTGTATGTATGTTTGAATGTATGCATATTCCTTGCGCCTACCGCCCCTGACGTCGCCGCCTCACTCTGCTTGCGTTACTCTGCTGTCCATTCCTGTATGTATGTTTGAATGCATATTCCTTGCGCCTACCGCCCCTGACGTCGCCGCCTCACTCTGCTTGCGTTACTCTGCTGTCCATTCCTGTATGTATGTTTGAATGTATGCATATTCCTTGCGCCTACCGCCCCTGACGCCGCCGCTTCACTCTGCTTGCGTTACTCTGCTGTCCATTCCTGTATGTATGTTTGAATGTATGCATATTCCTTGCGCCTACCGCCCTGACGTCGCCGCCTCCGCCCCTGACGTCGCCGCCTCACTCTGCTTGCGTTACTCTGCTGTCCATTCCTGTATGTATGTTTGAATGCATATTCCTTGCGCCTACCGCCCCTGACGTCGCCGCCTCACTCTGCTTGCGTTACTCTGCTGTCCATTCCTGTATGTATGTTTGAATGTATGCATATTCCTTGCGCCTATCGCCCCTGACGTCGCCGCCTCACTCTGCTTGCGTTACTCTGCTGTCCATTCCTGTATGTATGTTTGAATGCATATTCCTTGCGCCTACCGCCCCTGACGTCGCCGCCTCACTCTGCTTGCGTTACTCTGCTGTCCATTCCTGTATGTATGTTTGAATGTATGCATATTCCTTGCGCCTACCGCCTCTGACGCCGCCGCCTCACTCTGCTTGCGTTACTACGCTGTCCATTCCTGTATGTATGTTTGAATGTATGCATATTCCTTGCGCCTACCGCCCCTGACGTCGCCGCCTCACTCTGCTTGCGTTACTACGCTGTCCATTCCTGTATGTATGTTTGAATGTATGCATATTCCTTGCGCCGACCGCCCCTGACGCCGCCGCCGCCTCACTCTGCTTACGTTACTATGCTGTCCTGTCCGGTATGTATGTTTGAATATATGCATATTCCTTGCGCCTACCGCCCCTGACGCCGCCGCCTCACTCTGCTTGCGTTACTCTGGCGTCCTGTCCTGTATGTATGAATGTATGCATGAATATTTCTTCGCGTGTATGCACATATTTTTATGTTGTATGTATTTATGCGTGTGTGTGCATGTTATGTAAGTGTGATATGTCCTAAATATAAGTACAGTACGTATTCTGTATGTAAGTATTTTATCCGTCTTCGAGACGTACTCATTACTACTGAGGGACTAATGAATGGAGTCCTTTCTTGCGAACCGTTGCCCATTTTCTCTTTACCATTATTCAGTACTTTTTTAAGCTTTTCACTTTAATCTGGAAATCTGGGGACAGGTGGCGGATATCTGGGAAGCAGATAGGAATGATCGATTGGAAAGCATCTCTAAGGATTATTGCAAATTAATTCTCGGAGTTCCTACATTCGAAGAAAATGACGGCGTCTTAAGAGAGGTCGTAGTGTAGGTTCTTGGAAAGATTTTAAACTGAAACCCATTAAGCTGTGAATTACATTAGCAAGTGACACGCTTGTGACGGTCTGACACGCTTATACATTGGTAAATTAAAGAGGAAAGCAATCAGCGCTACTGATATTACAATGTTAAACCCTTACTAGAACGCGCAGGACTGGAAGTTATTTCTGCGGAGATGGTTGGGGATAGAGGAACACGGGACATAAAAAGGTTAATTTCTGATAGACTTTCAGGTATAAAAAGGTAAGATATCCCCGTCCCAACGGCCGAAAATGTTTGCTAGGGGCACAAATTCACACTAGCCCGTCAAGGGGTTATGAAAGCTACGTTCACACACTTATAAGTAACGCTTAGTAGTACATATGTAATTCTTGCCCATAACATATGAGGTGAAAGTACGTCTCACTTTATAAAAGAATTAGGAACATTTCTAAGAAAGTTTCTGACTATTAGGGAAATGGTAATTAAGGAGAGGGAAAACAGCTCTGGTTAGTCGTTTGTTGGAGCGAAGCTTAGAGTGGGGAGAAAATAGATCAAACAATACGTAAACAATGAATAAGTTAATCAGTAATCAAGTTAGAAGGTTTATAAGTAAGTCAACAAGTAATGAGTAAATAAATAAGTAAATCAATGAAAAATAATAAACTCATAAAAAATTAAATGAATACATTAAAGGAGTGGGTGTCCCTGAAGTGAGCGCAGAGACGAGAGAGTACGGACGATCTTCTCTGACGCCGCGCGCAGTTTCATTTCAGGGACTGAAGATGCCCAAGACTGCAAGGAGAATACGCCACGTTCGCACCAGGAAATAAAATAATTTAGAAAGAATTTGGTTGATTAGCATGTACTCACCTTCTGACGACAGATTTTGCCCCCTTCAGGGGATTTTTCTTCAAGTCGTACTTTATGATATTTTTTCTGCGGCTTTGATGCTACGCAGAGACCATTTGGTGTGAATACCAGAATTCGAAAGGTAAGATCGCATTAGGATGTATGTATTGTAATGGAGTAAAGATCCTCGCCCTAGCCATATAGGATATGCAATTATTATATGTATAGTAAATTCTAAAAATAAAAACTTTTCAGTTAAATTTTAAAGAGTACATTTCGAAGTGCTTATTTCCTAGCAATTGTTATTGTCAAATATAGAAAGCCACAGGAAATATTAACCGTATTATCTCATTTGAAAAGTTAAAGTTTGAAAATATGTCACTCGCTTTCTACTATCTGATGGTCCTTTTACTTATCCCAACCCTAATTTCTATCGGAAAATAAACATTACGTTATTAATTCTTTTTTTTCATAAAAACGTGTCATTTTGTTCAGTGATTGTCCAGAAATTATAGTGATTGGCCTCCATGATGACAGTAATTGGCCATTGAATTATTTTGAACACAAACAACTAGTATAACGATTTATTCAATGAATTATTATGTTACTCATGAAAGCACACAATTTGTAAGATATAGACTTAATATAACTTTAATTTTAAGCGCTGTTTGGAAAAATCCTCTATTTTTAAATCCGAGCATATTCGACTCAACTCTTATGTCAGATGTGTCTTCTGGCCGTCCGTCCCAGGGAGTGTGATGGAATTTTTTAATAGAAATGGACGGAATATAATTTAAATATATTCGTAGAAAACCCGCTTGTAATCATTCGTTGTTACTTTTTCAAATCTCTCAGCCGTCTGGGACTGTTTCAGAAATTTTTCATCCGTTTGTATGGATCGATAATCAATGGACTATTGCTGCAAAGTAGAACATGACTGTCATATTGTCTTTCGAAGGTTTTTGTTTTGACGGTGAAAACATTCTTACTTCCTTTTTTAGCTAAAACCTGTCCTGTAATTGGACGTTTCAAAATTTGACTCTTCTCCGATAGAGACCCCGGTAGGATCGTTTATTTTCTCATCCATGTTACTTTCCTCGATGTACCCTATAACTTCTTCAAATCACATTTTGATGTCTTGTTTGTTGACACATGAACTAGTGACTGTCACTGCACTTCTTCGTACAGTGATTATGGGATGTCTTCTTAAAAATGTCTTGACCCAGTCTTCTCATGGATGGTTGTTGTTTGCAAGAATTGGGCATTTATTTGAGCAGTTAAAAATTGTTCAGAACTACACTGTGGATCTTCCCTCTTTCTTGGAAAACCTTTCCTGGCTAGTTCAAGTATACACCTAACATGACTGTCTTCTTCTTTAGATAATACCGTATCAGGACTCAGTGCTGTTTTGTGATCTGGATTGTTAAAACGAAACTGTAAACTTGTATTGAAAACATTAAATGATTTTTCAGCACAGATGTCCTGTTATTTTCTACATATTCGATGGAATTTGCCATGGCTTCTGCATCATACTCATGCTTCGGCTTATTTGCCTTTGTAAGATCTATTTCACGCCCATGCATTTTATGCTTGTATGCAATAATATTAACTACAATTAAAACAATCTCACAACAACCATTAGCAGAGTCGACAATAACACACTCCACACACTATCGAAGGTACAGTAATTGGCAACCCCCCTATGTTACTAAATATGCAAAGCTAGCCTTCTCATTTTCAGCTGATATCATTGTCACTCAATAACGTTTGTGATTTCTGACATATCAAGGTAATTTACTTACCGCCGTAGTCAACAAACAGCGCTGTTGGAATGTCAGGTTTCTCTAGAAAATCTTAAGAAATCTTTACATACAATGAACACGCACCGCACTGTTAACAAACATCCGCCATATTGGCAACACTTGCACTCTTGCGGTCAAAGTAAATACTACATTATAACCAAAAAGCGTTTCTTCACGCTATTTACAAGCAAAATATTACAACACTGTTAAAACTAGCGGTAATTCAAATTATAGTTGAAGTGACCAATCACTGAGGGGTGGCCAATCACTGAGGGGTGGCCAATCACTGAGGGGTGGCCAATCACTGAGGGGTGGCCAGTCACTCAGGAGTGACCAGTCACTGTACCGTTTACCCTATATGAAATAAAAATTGCTAGCTCTCAGGGAATATCAACTAAACTCAAATGGAACAAACATTTGCAATCCACAATCAACAAACAAAAGAAAAATGGTACAACTTTACTAAATAGTAAAAGCACCATGGTTCATCTCAAACAGCCAAATACATGATGGATTATAAATCCCAAACATAGCAAACTCTAACAAATTAAGCCCTAAAACTTGTCGATCTTCCATATGCAACTTGTGCCAAATATTTCAGTCTACGTCACTCCGGAGAGTTAGATCCGACTAAAATCGAAATTTTCAAAAGACGAGTTTTGCCCCCATAATTGAGTATTATGTCAATAAATTATTTTTTTAAATTTATTTCTTCTCGTTCGACATACTTGTCTTTCGAGGAGGTTAAACTACGCAGTACATAGTTATTAATTTTTTGGCAAATGGCTATCCATAAGCAGTGGTTTATGTACCTCGGAAGAATGTAATCATAGTGCTTAATTAAATGAAGCTAGGTTGAAGATTGTTTCAGTTTGATCAGTTGACAGTAATGGAGGATTACGGTGGTTTGAATCGGTCTTTGGGATACCTGGATTTAATACGTGGGGATGCAGCATTGCGACCTAGGCTGAAGATTAAGGAGCATGGGGAAGTGTGAAGGTTTTGGTAAAAAGTTTGGGATATTTGTGTTATGTGGTCGCTTAGTGAGGGCACTTTTAATTCTCTGCGAATCTGGGTGTTGGGAATGAACCAGGGGGCATTTACAGTTCTTCTTGGAAATATATTTTGAATGGCTGATAATTTTTGGAGATTGCTAGTCGCAGCACATCCCCAAACTGGGCAAGCATAAGTCATAGTTGGCAGAATTATGGATTTAAATAGTAGGAATCGGCATTCGACTTTCATTGAAGAACGTGCATTGATTAGAGGGAAGAGGGAATTAAATTTAAAATTACTTATATCAAAACCGATGGGATAACGCATTTAGGTTAATGAATCTAATGTTAACGAACTGTCAAAGATTAACTTATCTGAAAAACATGTGTTGTTGAACAGATAGAAAATATTTTTTTTAGAAAGGGAATATCAACAATGCAGGGAATACAACAATGGAATTTCGCATTGCGCTCTCGAATTTATGTGATTTACATGTCATTGTTGAGACATAATTTAGCTGTAAGAAAAGGAGTTATCATTTATTTATTTGTCAAAAAAAGTAAAAACTGTATATGACGTGTGGAGAAAGAAATTTATCTGCGCACATTTTCTTGAGGGCCAAAATTAAAAAGAAAATAAAAAAACCAACGAAAAAATGAATTTAGAAAATAATTATTTTAGAAAAATAAAAATATTTGAAAAATGTTTTTCCCGAGTTATAGAAAATCAATTTCAACTGTAAATGAACTACAAGCAAAAGGAGTGCTCAACAAACCGTGCGCACAGTGAAGCTACATTTACGTCCCGAAGCAAAACAAGGGTCCATCTCAGCATTTGCTCAATGGATCAGGGAAACTGGACAAAAACCTGATCGAGATGGAGGTCATTGACCCGGAAGCTGAAGTACATTACTTGTTACAGACGTATTAAATATTTTTTTAAATGTATACAATACAAACGTAAACTAATTCATTATATATCTTTGTTTTGTTACATTAAACATTATTTTTCTTTTTCACGATCAGTATAGTCTCTAATTGTATAGAAACAGTTTTGCAGCAGAAAAGATTTTACTTTAAACTTAAATTTGTGTACCGACTTTAATTGTTTTATGTCATCTGGCAATGCGTTGTAAAGTAACGTACATGTATTGTATGTTGATTTCTTGTACTGAGCTGTTGATACTGACACTTGATGCACGTGATTTCTACGGCGTGTTGTAATTATAAATATCAATATTGCATGAATATATGTTCCCTCCGTTAAGTAGGTCATTTTTGACAAATATTACAGATTCGTAAATAAATAGACAAGGCAATGGTAAGATTCACAGCTCAATGAAAAGAGGCTTGCAGGAATCACGTGGAAGGCATTTTTTCATTATTCGAATAATTTTCTTTTGCAATCTGAAGGTCTGAATACTACAGAATGAGCTTCCCCAGAATATTATGCCATATCTCAGGCGGGAATGCACATTTGCAAAATAAACGCAACGAGCTGCATGAAGGCTGACAGAATTTGATAGCATTCTGAATGCGTAACATAATGAACTTAATTTAGTGTTTAATTCTGTTATATGTACATTCCATTTGAGGTTTGGTTGAATTGAAAGACCTAAAAATTTTGTTGCCTCAACATCAGCTAATTGCATATTGTTAATTTTCAATAGAACATGCGATTTCCGATTTGAGATGCAAAAATGCATTGAATCAGTTTTTCTTTCGTTAAAAATTAATTTGTCATTATTAAACCAATTCGAAACTTTTGAAATTGTACTATTTACTGCTTTTTTTTTGCAAAGAACATTCGTGTCATCAGCAAACAGGAACCGTTCTTCCATTTTTAATAGACGAGGGTATATCGTTTACATATAACAGAAAGAGAATAGGACCTAATTTCGAACCTTGCGGGATCCCCATGCTCAATTGGCAAAGAATTGGAAATATAAGTATGTAATGTCCTTTCCTGCCAGTATGGTATTTCTACTCTTTGAGTCCGATGTTTAAGGTAAGAAGTTATCCAATCTAGGGCAATACCACGAATTCCATACGAAGGTAATTTTGAGAGCAAGATCTTATGGTCAATAACGTCAAAAGCTTTCGAGAGATCTAAGAATATTCCAATGGGTACTTCATTTTGGTCTATTGATGAAGCAACATCTTTGAGAAAAGAAAAAATGGCAGTTTCCGTAGATTTTGATTTTCTAAACCCGTGTTGTGAGTCTGAAAACACTCTGTTTTTCCTGAGAAAAGTTTCCATTCGTAAGTAGAAAAGCCTTTCATTGTCAAATATGTATTGATATTTGCTTGAAAATATTTAGTTTTTGCACCAAATGCCCTACCATTTGTAATGAGTAGACACCGGAACTTCATGTACTAAAAAAAGTAAAATTATGCATGCAATATGCAATTAAAATTGGCAGTACATGCACTATTGGCTATTTTAATAGCCAAAAATCTTTATTTAATACTGTAGTACAAAATGCGTATAATAAAAATATTTTTTCAAACATTCTAATAAACAAAAAACTTATTAAGCAACGAAAATATCGCACTTCGACCCACTTCTGCGCAGAAACCTGGAATATATACCCTTAAGTATGCCGCATAAATAAAAATATATAGTTAATGAAAAAAATACCAGAAATATGCAAATATGCAAAAATAAAAATTGGCCACTTTTGTTTTATTTTTGGTGATAGGTAAAGTTATGCAGTCTTTCTTTCGATAAGCGTAATCAGTAAAAATGTGCAATTTCATGAAGTTCCGGGAATGAATAACAATCATGCTACAATTACACTACATGTGAATGTATGAGCCAGTACTTCCGTTTGAGATGAATTTTGCAGCAGTTTTTTATAAATTACTTCTCAGAATGCCCGGTGAGGTATGTTATACACCATTTAATATAATCTGATCCCTTAAAAAATAACTGGGTATTGAATAAAAGAAAAAGGTATATTAACCATATAACTTCTTCAATAACTTAAGGAAAAAATATGCCCGAGAAAGTTTTTCCATAAGAGCCTGTACTAATTTAAACTTCTATTAATAAAAAGAATAAGGCGGTAAGGGCCAAATTGTTTTTCCTAGACTTCGTTTCAGGCGGCATCAATATATAAAAAGGCGGTACTAATAAATTACCTTAATATTATAGAATATTAATTATTTAATTAGTTCATTAGTATTAGTTATTTATCAACCGTGTATGATGTATTACTCACGCACGTTGTCTTTAGTTCTCGCTTCGCTAGTTGCGAGAGGATTGAAGAGTACAATTTGGTTATTCTGACAAATAGAATATTGTCCCAAATTTTATAGTTCGTTATTAGGTGCAAAATAGTTTCTAATACATGGGTGCGAATATTTATGGTAATCAGACTTTGTCTACAACTCTCGTTGCTATAATATTTATTCTTAATTCAACAAATGATGGCAAAGGAGTTGGGGTAAGTATTCCGGGGCTGAAGAAAAAGTGAGCTAATACTAAGTCTAACCGATAAGAAAGTTGAAATCTGAATACAGAAAGAAATAAGCGTTTTTGGAAAGAATTGATATTATTCGCCAAGCGAAAGCACATAGTTTTGACAACGCTGGGCTGGCAGCAGTGCTTCTGTATAATTTGCTGCAAATACTGTATCAGTTAAACACCTGTTTTGACATTGACTGTGACACCTGTTTGTATCATTTGTCGATGTAAGAAATGACTGCTGCCCTTGACTATCGAAATGAATGCAGATATGCATCACAGGCACTTTGTTTGAATTGGACGTTTTCAAGTAATAGTTGAGATGTTAGTAGCTCGGAAAATGCAATACTTCAATACTACGTTGCTGTTTCCAATAACGCGAGAAAGTATGTGCTATTGTTGCAGCACTAGCTTTTGCTAAATTTAGCAGCTGGATTTATCCATTTGTACGTTATCAGGGTCCTGTAATAAGAGTTTTTCCGCCGAAAATTCGCAGTTTTTTCGCGCAGTATTACATAATTTTGTACTGCGTTAGCGGTAGCGAGAAAGTGAAACGAAGTAGCGTGTACATCTTCCGCAAACAGCCTCCAGGTCCCCTGCCTCTCTCCTGTCCCGCCCTGCAGCTTCTCGCATCATCCTTCGCCTCCGCTGCGCGGCGTGTGCGGGCCTTGGGGGACACGTGTGCGCGGCGCGCCGATGCGACGGGGGCGCCGGGACGTCTCCTCAGAAACGACGCTTTCCTCGATTCAATTTCCCGGGGCTGACGCTGCGGCGGCGGCGGAAGCAGCGAAGGCGACAAGCGGCCGCCCCCGACTGGAATACAGAGTAGCGGCGGCGGCGGCGGCGGCGGCGGCGACAGCGGCGGTGACGACCAGGGGGCTCTGGATTCGGCGGCGACGACGACGACGGAGACGTCGGCGAACACGATGACGACGCAGATATGACGGCGGGGGTAATAGGCTCAACGGCGCCGTCGACAAGGACGATGGTGGAGGTATCGAAGTTGATGGTAGAAATGCTGAGTGACGATGACGAGAGTGCAGCGGTTACGTTTCATGTAGTCAGTATAACGTTCTGGGAAGGTGGGAAGATGAGACTTTTCGTTATAGAAGTACTAAGGAGAAAGGAACTCAGCACACCCATAATTTAGTGTGCGTTCACTAATGTCTTGGTGATTGAACTCACGGTGAAAATGAGGAAATGTGATGGAAAATATGTGTTTACAAGAACTCTTTCTTCCTCATTTCTCATTCATTACAACTCCATGATCTTTCACTTTATTACTGTCCCTCTACATTATTTGTTTTGTAACAAGTTCCAAGACCACTTTCATTCGTTGAGAATCAGCGTCACAAAAATATGCAATAAATTAATTTTGCCGACTGCTTCACAGATGTCAATTCAAATCTTGTTACTAAATTGGTGAAAATATGACGTTTAAAAATTAGCAGATATTAAAGTATGTTGAGTTTAATGTATAATTGCTATAATTATTGCAGTTTTGTTCATATATTCGAGACAATCAGGTAAAAAGAAGATATTCAGTCAATATTGTTCATGTACTTTAAAAAATCGCCTCTTTCACTAACTGGGCACAGATTTTGTAATTTTACACTGGACTGCTAGAGAAGTACAACTTACACATTATGTACAAGATACCACTGGTTACTATGATTACCCTGTATAATGGGAGAACACATATCTCATTTATCGTTGATTAAAACATTTTATAAAAGCTTGGAAGAACTGCCTCTTCCAAACCTGTTTATAAATGGGTAATAGACTGAATATTTTCTAACATATTGCCACTAATACATGGATAAAATTGGAAAAATAAAGTACTTGAGTACGCGCTGTCTAGCATTTTTAATGATCTGGATGTGACACACCTGTGTTCAAAGCTTACTGACATTGTGTTCATTGAGTATATAAGTAGTAATAATTTTTCGTGACTTGTTGTTGAGGCTTCCGATGCGATGCATCCAAGTTTGAGCAAAATTTGAGCGCTATGATGAATTTCAATTTCAACCCATTTCAAAATGGGCTACGATTAACTTCAATTTCTTCAATGTTAAATGTACGTACACAATATATGAATATATGTATATTGTCCACGTTAAATTCAAGGACATTACAAGAACAACAAAAACATTACATATTATTAAGAAATTATCGTGTAGACCTGGCCTGGCAAACCACCCCCGCATTTCCCCTCCTGGGAAGCCCGGCGCTCCTGCGAGCACGGACAACGTCCGCGCTATTATGCACATTTCCAGCAATTTGTAAACGCTATTGTATTTGTGAGTTAAAGTGCTTTAAATGGCTTCAAATGAAGTTTTTCGAAAACTCAACAATTTTCTGTGAGAAAGACTTTCAAATTTCGCAAATACAGTAGCGCTCAAACGGTGTTATCTTAAAATCGGCTCAGAATTTTTCAAAGAAAATGGTCATTTAGGACGACGTTTTTGTGTTTTTTATATTCCGAAATTAATATTTCCGTTATACCATTAAGAAACCGAAAAATTAAGAAAATGTCAAAAAATGTACTTTGCGAGGCGATAGGTGGCAACTGGCAAGCGGATGTGGCAATTCCGAATAACTAGCCCAGGCCCAAGGAAATAGAAAACTAATACGGGAAAGTCTGTGCCATTCTAGCACCACTAGTTTAGATGTGCAATTTTTCCTGTGCACCGACGATATTCGAAAAAATGTTAAATCTGATGCTATGTCACAATTTACATAGAATTTATGCATAATCTAGGTTGTCTAAGTGACCGAAAAAGTTGAATAGAGGTGGGGGGGAATTAACTACTTAGAAGTGGAATTTCCCTTAACGTTCAATTAACTTTCTTTACTATTTTTGTCTATATGTTTTATTCTTCACCTTCCGAGTCTCATTTACGTTTCCTCTTACAAACTTAATTTTCGTTATATATCGAATATCAATTATATGCTGCAAGGTCAGTAACATTCTCTGTCCATACTTGATAGTTTCGAGTGACATTCTCGATCTCGACGTCTCATAATTTCACGAAAAGATACGAGTGTGGAATCCTTCAATACACAAACAATTGCTGTGTCTCCTCCACGTAAAATTTAAGTGTTCTGTTGTAACGCCGTTCATCATGATGGTATGTTCCTGCATTTATAACTATTCCAGGCACGTGAATAATATGGCTGCAATAACGAGTGCATGCCTTGTGTTCAGAACGCATTTGCGTGTAAACTCTGCTCAATTGCATCGCAAAAAAAAATTGTTTTTGTTGATATTGTTTAAATGGTCGAGAGAATGTTGCTGCATATTGATAATGAAAACGCAGTCAGAGCCCGAAACACGGAGTTAGCGAATTGATATAATAATTCAAAAATTTCAGTAGGAAGTGGATCGACAAGTCAAAACAAACTATTTCCACTCAATATACTGAAACCCAGTATACAGATGACAGAATACATGGGGAAAATTCATGACGAATTTTACACTCCTACGTTCAACTATAGCAAAAGATTGAGGCGCTTAGAATCTTCCACATTCAGCCAATGCTCGCTCGAGGGTAACGACTAACCAATTTAATTTCTCACTAGGGATCGGAGACTAAATTATGTAACGCTACGCGCAAAACGGCGATTTTTCGGAAGAAAAACTCTTATTACAGGGTCCTGGTAACGAAAAAGTTAATAAATACAGTTGCTAAGTTTAGAAAAAAATCCTTTAACACGTGGTGTAGCCAGAATTCATGTTTTGTGGGTCTTTGTGACCAAAAATTCGAATGACGTCAAAATGTCTTTCTGTCCGTCCCTCTATCCGTCCGTCTGTGAACAACGCGACCGGCTAAACCGGTCAGCGGATTTTCTCCAAAATTGATATTCCCCTGTCGATTTGGCTCCTTGTCGCGGCCCCTGAATTTCAAACCGATATTTTAATTTGAGGGGGTGTCTTAATTTACATGAAGTCAATGGGACATTTTCCAAACTTTCTAAAAAACGGCTCCTTTTTTTTTCTAAATGTTTTGTTGTATACTGTAAAGGACGTTTAACATAATTGTACAGGTTTCATGTTCGTTTAAAAAAACTTTTTTTCAAAAAATTGCCAAACTTAAAAAATGTTTCGGAGTTTTCCTATAACTAAAATATTAAAGTTTTTTCTCTTAATGAAAGATTCTCCTTAAAGATAGATTTTGAAAAGCGACCATATATAAAATTTTTCGAAAATTTGAGTACTTTTCGCCTATTTTTGCGTGAAAATACGAGTGAGAAAGTACGTGCTATTTTAGCACCCTTGTTTATTTTGTTTGCAGTCATCTGTCAAAATGTAAAGATGTTCTACATTTGAATTTGAGATCTGTAAATATTTTATTAAGCAGTTTTCTCCTTCATTAGCTTCTAGCTTGGATGTCACTCAATTTTTTTCATTTCGACGACTGTCATTTGTCAGAATTTTACTATTTCTGTCACGTCAATTTCTTCTTCAATTTCACTATTGTTTGCAACTCTTCCGTCTGTCTGTTGCCTCATTAGTTGCTTGTAACTATCTTTCAGAGGGGAAAACAGAATCTACGAGAGAAATGGATAAAAACTCTGCCTAATAATTCCACATACAACCATCAGATGGTAGCAAACTATGTCTCATTAGTAGAGACCGGATTTTTATGTAATATTTTTTTTTGTCTTTCTACTTACCGTTCTCAAAATTGTAATCTTGGCGAATCATAGCCGTCCTAAAACAATATCGAATTTTTTCGTTACATATTTTTTCATATTTAGTACTATATTACATATTGTGCATATTTTGCTCTTTTCACAATATATTTTCTTATTTTATCAATTTTCTTCTATTTAATTCCATATTTTTTATGAAAAGTTGTATTTTTTAAAGAAATCAGCATTTTTCCTTCATTATAGAGGAAGTCTAGGTGTCCAAAGCATCATTGACACCGCGTTTTATGTTCGGAAACCTTAATTTTGGAGAAAAATTTGCGATCACTGACGTGTAACACTTCGATGAAGATGCAACAGTGTACGTTTGCTGGTCGTAGATCTCGTATGTGCGATGGCTTCTATTGCGATTAGTCTGGCTGGTAAAATACTGTAATGGATTACAATAGATGAAAATTTAACTACTGACGAGAAAGTTGTATGATGTAAAGTGAGCAGTTTTTGTAAATATAATTTCTTTCTATGTAAATGGTTTTTAATTAGAGAGTTTTAATATTACATATTATATAAGATTTTATATATTTATTACATATTCTTACTATTTTCATTACATATTTATGTACATATTTTGACGTTTTATACTACATATTTTTCCGGTCTCTACTCATTAGCGACGTCTAGTAATCAACTTATGATCTATGGCACTATCTCAAACTTCACGTATATGTGATTTGTTACTACATAGTATCTCTGACGCAGCAACACAATTATTAGACTCCTCGTTTTACCAGAATCCACCTCCAAATTAGGTACCATTTAAATAATCAACAAACACGTCCCGTTAAGAGAAGAGGTTCATTGCCTTTGCTGCACGCTGTCTACAAAAATTGAACTTTCACTGGAGTCCTCTGGTTTTACATATAAAACTAATATTAATATAGAGCACATATGCAGAACTTCATATCAGAGGTATCTTCTTTAACGTGACGCCCAGAGCAAGATTCCGTTCTCTGCTTTCGCGCCGTGCTGTGTTTGGCGAGGCCTTTCGTTCCGAAGGGCACTTTTAAGAGCCGGTGGCTCTGGAAAGAAAATGGGGGCAAATTAAATTACGAGAATAAAACGTGGAGGGAGAAGGAGAGAGAATCACTGCACAGGCGAAAACGCCGGGAGTGGCTTTAAATTGCTGGAGACGGACGTATAACAAGTAATAAATTGTAATTGGGTTGTTAGTTGGGTTCGATCCCGGCGTCTTTCACGCACCAGTAAATAAACCTGAATGCACAGACTTTGTCCATCTGAGTTTTTCTTTGCCGCGTTTCTCGGAACATTTATTCTGTAGTAGTAGATGCTCGTTAATGGCATTATGAATATTTGGGGAATTTCAAAAAAAAAAGTGTCAACTGGTAAGAAGAACACTAGAGAATAATATATGAAAACGTAAATCTAATAGAATGTGAATGTGGTGAACTTTATTCATTTAGGAACTATAATAATTTCATTTATGAAATGTATCTGCTGGAAACGAGAAATTAAATTCAGGAAGTTTCTGTCAAAAACGGAGAATTTTTAGACACTTGTATCACAGTTTTATTGTCGAAGATAAAGATCAAGGACATGTTTACGGAAATTTTACTTCCTGAAGTTCGAGTCTTTGGCAGATCCCTGAGCCTTATCACTTAAACGAACTTTGACGTTTGTTCTTTTCCTGCGAATCGTTTTATTGCCTTCAAAACGGTGTTCCCTGACCTAGAAAACTGCATTTATTGACTACCGTTCATAACATGATTGCGTTCACGTTGACCGTTCGGAATTCGAAATTATTTTTTTTTCTCCCATTTTATTAATTAAGGATTATCTCCCTTCTTTTTTGTGAGTAATAAAATAGCATTGTTTTGAAGGCAATTTAGAACTGAACTAATATGATTCATTCACACACCCATTGTATTGCTATTTAGTAACAACACTCTAATACCCTAAATCAGTATTTTCAACTTTTCCCACCTACATAGTTTTAAAACCCTGTAGCGCAACTCTTCTTACAGTACATGGTTTATCAATATAGAATTTCTGAAGTCAAATTTAAAATCGCCACCAAAATTATTATATTGTAACGAAAATAGTTTTTGTTATAGAAATAATTTGGCATTTTTATTGACTTTTCTTTACTTCCAAAGTAATCATCTTATAGTCTTGTTTTTATTTCCATGTTGCATCATCAGTGGGTCATTCATATATCACCGGATGACAAATTCTGCCCTAAATACAGTTCTTCTGAGCCAAAAAAGCATATCTGAGTAAGTTTTTGTTTACTTTTATTTTTTCCTACTCTTAATATTTGTAAGATGGTATAAATTAATAGTAAGAAGGCCGTTTCGTATATGGAAATAGTTAATGGCTATCAGTTAAGAAACAATAAATTGATCATGTTTTAAGTGGATATACATTTACTAAAATGCTCATAGACAATTTTTATGAGCTTTTCCATTTAGTCTTCAAAGGCCGGAATAGCCCGTCAGCACGTTCTTATTTTTCAATCATCAGCGGTCCTTCAAGAACTCTGCGCCTTTTATGATGAAGTCCTCATAGAACTCATCACAATATTGTTTTCTCGTGAAATTCAAGTTTAATCTGCCACGTTCTTGTGATGGTAATATTATTAATTGTCTGCTATTGTTGAAATGACGTTTCATACAAACCTTTGTCCCTTTTACTTGTCTGGCAAGAAAAGTCGAGACGAGGGTTTAAAAAGACATTTGCAGTCGGCATCGTTAGTGACAGCAGTGACTTAAAATAAAAAGAAGTGAACAAACAGCTCGTCCTTCGCCATTGACGACGCCGAGTTAATCAACGTCAAAGAGACAAAGCGTGCCGATACAAGTAAATCTTGATCGACCGATTTCTCTAATCCTCGTATCCGCTGGTACACGTTCCATTTATCTCAGATACGTACGAACATTGAGGGGCTTTCTAGAAAGTTCCACTACGTCATTTGTAGATGCATCGGCATTCGTTTGGACTGATATGATGATTTTATACTGCCAAATCACGAGTGAGTTTAGAAGTACGTAAAGTAGTCATACGTTAGATCGTTAGAAAGAAGAAGTCCATGCTGGAATTATGAATGATAGAATTGTTAGAACATGGACTTGTTTTGCGATAAATTACTGGCTCCATTTTTACCAAAGAGAAATTCTGGTCGGGACTATTTTGGACAAACTTTATTAACTATAACAAATGAAAATACTTGTAAACTAGTGGTGCTACTGAATGGCACAGACTTTCTCGTATTAGTTTTCTATTTTCTTGGGTCTTCGCTAGCTATTCGGAATTGCCACATACTCTTTCTTGCCAGCTACCATCTATCACCGCCAAAAGTACATTTTTTGTCATTTTCTTAATTTTTCGGTTTCCTATTGGTAGAACGGAAACATTAATTTTAGAATATTAAAGAACACAAAAACTTAGCCGTAAACGGCAATTTTCTTTTAAAAATTATGTGCCGTTTAAGAGAAAATGGCGTTTTAGGACTACTAAAAATGCGAAATTTGAAGCTCATTTTCACAGAAAATTTTTGAGTTTTCAAAATTCTTTATTTGAAGTTATTTGAAGCACTTACACTCACAAATATAATAATGTTTACAAATTGCTGGTAATGTGCATATTAAAGATGTGAGAGATCTTTCAAACAAATTACAATTATGTAATTTTTGAAAAAACAAAAAAATAACTCAAAATAAACTTTGTCATATTAGAGTGTAATTATCACTGTTACAAAAGTTTCAAGAAAATATTTGCAGCGATATATGAGAAAATGGCGTTTGAGCATTTCTGAAAATGCCGAAATTTGAGCTACTTTTCACAGAAAACGGTAGTGTTTCTCGAAAATTTAAAGAGGAATCGGCAAGAACATGACGGTCATATACAGTTCAAGTAGTATTGTCTTTTGTATTATATTGCAAATGTTTTTTCTCGGTATATGACAGGGCGAAATATGAAACTACAACGAATTGTACATATTAGATTTCGACACCAAGTATTATAATTGCTTATAGGGCTTATAATGTCATTCGCTTTGCTACGATGTAATCACAAATTTAGTGTTGTGCTAAACACAAAATGTTGATACTGAATTGTTTTTGTTTGATGATGACAGCAATAAACTATTTTTATTAACTATGTTTAATTGAATAAGACGATTCTCTCAAAGCAAAAACATATTGTTCTTAAAAAAACCATGATTATTTTCTGTTCTAATTTCTGACAAGTGAGTAGAGTCGTGTACGAGATCGTATAAAAATATAAAGCCCTTTGCATTCTATTTAACCAATACCCATGATTTATCTTATGATTGTCCGTAACATATCGTCACAAAAGTTTGCTCGTTGATCTCTTTTATTCAGTTTCATAATAGGGAAAAATGGTCACAAATGTGCTATTAAACATTACCCTTCTTGGAATTTGCCACATATTCTATTTTATGTCAATCATGATGTGAGAGATCGCTCTCATGATTTTGTTCATTTTCCTATGATTTGGAGATTATAACATTCCTGGTGAACAATAAATTATTAAATTGTAATTTTGTGTTAGACAGAATTAAACAATATTTTTTTCTTATATATAAGCACATATTTTAAAGCTATTGCTTTAAAATATTGCTTAAGTGTTTTTAAAGCTATTGCTTCAAAATATTGCTTAAGAGCCACAATGAGCATGTTATTTTCTTTAAAAACATTAGAAAATGAAAATACATACAGTGGTGGATACAAAGGCGGATATACAGTAGTGCACAGAACGTAAACAGTGAATTATGACCCTGGTAACTTGAAATACTAGACATAATCCATTTAAACAAATGGGCATTTAATTGTGAAGCATGAATCATTATTAGACGCTCAGGCATTCAATCTACGCGCCGCATCGTGCTACGTCAGACTTCTCCTCTCCTCGCAAAGCTTCCTACTCCCCACTACTAGCACTTTCGGCGCTGCCACGGGGAGACGACCGGCTCGCAAGTGCAGAATGCCCGCGGGAGCAGGCGTTGTGCAGGTCTGCCGAATAGCTAGCGAAGACCCAAGGAAATAGAAAACTAATACGGGAAAGTCTGTGCCATTCTGTAGCACCACTAGTTTTTTCTTAATTTAGCAACTGCTTTTATCCACTTATTCGTCTTCACGGCCCGGCAATTAATTTTTTTCATTTTAAAATTGGCCATTTTTTCGCGCAGCATTACATAACTTTCCCCATACTACATATATCACTCCGTGTATACGTACGTATACGGGAAAGTAAAAACGGAAGAGAAATATTAGATGAACTTCTGTTTCGCATTTAACATATTAAATATATTAATACTTTAACATACTAAGAAAGAAAAACTGAAAAACGTGCCAGACTCATGTCAATGTGCTTACGTTATTATCGTTGGAAGTAATGAGAATTTTTCAAAAATAATGTCCATATCAAAGAAAAATCTTCATATCGTCGACATTTTTAGTAAGGAACAGGAATGACGTTTCGTCTTGGTATCTTTAAAGGAACCGTATGCTAAAGACTGCTCTGTGAGATCATTTAATGTAATAATATTTTATACTTATATGAGTAACTTAATATGGCGCCTCCGCGATGGGTACTTGTTGTAAATTTTGTATGTTATGCAAATTCACATTAAAAAGAAACTTTAAGATAATACATGTCCTTGGTTTATTTACCCTTGGAAACAGAGTTACCTGAAAAAGTATCGATTAAAGTAATTTTTAACTCACATTATTACATTAGTACACTAACTAACTATATTGACTACTTGACACTAGTAGTCAATATAATGAAAACTAGTGGTGCTAAGAAAGCTTGTACTTTCTCCCCCGTATTTTCACACATTGCGCAGAAAGTACTAAAATTTGCGAAAAATTGTACATTATTTCAAATATATCTTTATGAAACAGATTTCATTAAGGTAAAAATTTTCTATCTTTGATATATTAGTTGTAGGAAAACGCCAAATAAAGTTTGAACTTTTGCAATTTTCGAAAAATCACGATTTTCAACGAACATAAGACCTGCACCATTCTCTTTAAAACAAATATTTATTTCCTAATCTAATATATACATTTCAGTTGCCGTTTGGCTTAATCTAAATTCTATCCTACTATATTATTGCTATATGACTACTTGCTTTATGACTACTATTGCTATATGACTCCGCGTCCTTTACGCTATCCAACAAAAAAAATCAAAAACATTTGGACCATGTTTTTACATTTGGAAAATGTCCAGGGGCTTCATGTAAAATTCTCCACAAAATTAAAATATCGCTTTCAAATTTGTGGCATCCGCCAGATCAATTGAGGAATATCAATTTTGAAGAAAAGTGGCTGAACGGTTTTGTCACAGACGTTCTTCACGGACAGACGGTCGGACGGATGGATGGACGAATAGACAGACCTTTTGCCGTCATTCACTTTTTCGGGTTGAAGGACCCACAAAACATGGATTCTGTCTATATCACGTGTTAGAGGATACTTTTTCTAAATTTAGCAACTGGATTTATCCACCTTTTCGTTACCATGTCTCGGTAATAAGAGTTTTTCTCTGCCGAATATTCCCTATTTTTATCGCGCAGCATTACATAACTTTCTCTCTACACCGTAACGAGAAACAAGTAAAAAACTATCGTCAATGTAATAAATCAAGTCCTAAGGACTCACATGAAGCCGGAAAGGCAGTGTAGTAATCCACAGCTCTTCAGCAGTGTGGGTAGCTTAAAAATCCGGAAGATATTTCTAGAATTCTACAAAAAATTCCTCAAAGATCCAGGTAAAAGTAGGCCAATCAAATGGCCCTCTCGAGACAAACCGAAAAGTCCCCTAAAACGCGTTTTAGGTGCTTAAGCCTCCTCCCAAAATTTCTGATCTGATGAATTCAGTTCTTATAATTCATGTAAATGTCGGAAAGAGAGCGTAATAGTACACAGCGTTTCGCCAGTGATCTTGGAAGTATATTGAAAACAAGTGTTTCCCAGAATTCTTATGTTTACTTTCTCTCCACGTATAAAACAAGGGATGCCACGGGAAAAATGGGTTGCCTCTGATAAAACAAGAATGGGCCAGGTCTTATTTTCGTCAAACTCTCTAAATTTTCGGAAATTGCAAATTACATATAATGCGAGAAAATGTGTGCTTTTGAAGCACCACTAGTTTATTTACATGTCGTTATTCTAAATAGAATGTTTAATTATTACTGACTAGTTTGTATAATGTAATTAAATTAGGTCATTGATTTTTAGGACACTTACTTTTCCTTTTCTTTATGAAACTGGTCCGTGTTGTTAACAATGGACAATGGAATTGTAGAACACCAATAATAAGTCTTATTGGAATATTGAATACAGTTTAGTCCAGTCAAGAACGCCAAAGCGGATAAAATATTTAAACGATCCAATCAAATTTGCGAGCAAATGATATTAATGTTAAATGTAAAAGCTTGAATACCATTCTAGCGTCTGGTAACATTTAATTTCATGTGAAACGAATGATGAAAGTAGTGATAGGTCTTTAGTCCTCCGCCCCAACTGACACCGAACGAAATCAGTACTAGATGAATTATTGTACGTCGTTAAAAGTTTGAAACTGGATATTTGTTACCTATGATTTGCTTGCTTTATGCCCATATTGTGAGGGACTTTTGCCAGGAGATGAAAAGTTGGGTTCCATTATGTCACTGCCAGAATAATTGATTTTTGCTGGCACGTCAACTGCTACGATAATTAGTTCGTTAGTGTAGTAAAAGATTTATTTCGCGAGATGACTGTGTTCTTCTCTCGACGGCGAGATGACCTCTTCTCTCTCTGAGTGGTAAGATCCGTCGCCGACCTAAAAGTCGGGGTGCATGAGATTTCCCCAACCAGTTGTCTCCCCCAGAGGAGCATCGCTCCATGCGGGAAAAGCTCCAAGCTTCCGACTGGTCTTCCGCCATGTGTGGAATTGGCAGTGCACGAAAACGTAAGCGTGTGTAAGTAAGAGGAGGAGGGTATGACGAGGAAGAGGAAGCAAAGATCGCACGCGGTCCGCGTGTTAAGATACTGCTGCAGTATTCACCTGGTGCTGATCGAAGATACCACGAAAAACTGCCTATCAGAGCAGCCATCAATCAGAATTTCGTTCCCGCAATCGGCTGAATTCGATCTAGATATTTGGCAAGTCGAAAATCTGCTTTCGTCGGATCTCGAACCCCAAGATATCCTGTTGATAGTTGCTACTGAGACAGCGGCAATGCTGGCACTGAGCTAAACTCACCCGACACATCAACTTTGCAAAACGCAAGTAACTTACATGAAAATAAAACTCCAGAATTACTATTAACATCTCCCTTTTCTTACCTTCCGCTTCTTTGTCTTAGCCTCACCCCTTACACATACATAAATGCACTACACTACCATACACGACGGGAGACCAGTCGGGAGCTTAGAGCTCCCGGCTGGGGCGGCGCCCTGCTGGGGAGAGATAGCTGGTTGGGGAAAACCCCCGCTTGCCGACGTGTAGGTCGGCGCCGGATCTCGCCATCTAGCAGAGGAGGAACACCGCCAACTTTCACAATAACGTTCACTACAATAACGGAGCTAATGACCATAGCAATTCCCGTACCCAGAAATAACAATCAAATTGACGTGTATGTTTGTTTGAAATCAATGAATTTTGTTCGAAACATTTTAACACCCATAACCCTGGCAGCTCCTTGAGTGCGACCCTACGAGGTCAAGGCTGGCACTGGGGCGCAGCGCAGTTCCAAAGGGCGAAGAAGCGTGTTGAATGAGGAAGGTCCGTCTCAGCCACCTTGCCGCGAGCGCGCTCCACTTTCCTTCCGCCTGCCGCCCCGCCGCGCCCCGCCGCGCCCCGCCCCTCTCGCCACGCACGCGCTCGCAAAGGCAACCCCCGAATCGTAATGGAGCGGCGTGACTGCATCTGATATTAGACTCTATTTGCATATTTTGCTTCGCAGCTTCTTTATATTGCTTTAAAATGAAGATTTCTCCTCCCCTCCTTTCCCTCGCTCTCCTCCCTCTGCCCGCCGCCCACACCCAGCGCTCCTTCCATCCCGCGCCTCCCCCTCCACGTCTCTCCTCCTCCTCCGCGCGCCCCGCCCCGCCCCCGGCCCCGTGGCCGCCCTCGCCGCCCTTCTATTCTTCCAAACGCATTTAATGAACACAGACTAGAACGGAGATTAAGGTATTTTGTTGTTGATCTTTTATTAAAAATTTCCTCGGAAAGTGAAATAACGCGGTGGGGAACGGGAACGCCATCTATCCTCACCGGCGTCGCCGCCCCTCCACCTTCCACCCCCCGCGCCGCCTCCGAACCGGCGCCGCCGCCGCGCGCCCTCTGTTATTCCAGCCGGGCTGCTGCCCCGAGATAGGGGTAATTTAAAAAGTATTCAGTCGGAATTTTATGAGGAAATATGAATAATCTGCGCAAGTCGCCCGCCGAGGAAGTCGCGACGTCGGCTGCGCGGCCTCCGTCGCCCTCGCGCGGCGACCCGGACTCTCGCGCGGTGGACCCGTTCACTGGACCGATCGCTTGACCCGGTCACCCCGACCGCGGCTGTTGCCCGAAGGAACTGCTAGTCCGTTCAGGGTAGGTCGCTCGAATTAAGGTGGTGTTGGTGCCCGGATGCGGCATATTTTGATGTTTCCCCTTACTGCACTTCCATTAGATTGAAATTTTCGAATTTGCGTTATGAAATGTTTTATGTACTAATGACGTAGATGAACCAGTTCCCAGAGCGGCGAGCGTAAGGTAACGCTTTACGGCTCGAGCATACCGGTGATTGGGAGGTCGCGATTGAATCCCTGGCAGATTCGCGAATCTGCCTGATATGATCGGAGTTTGTGGCGCATGCCGGAATCGGATTCGTAGGCCAACGGCTCTAATCAGTGGCTTCTCTGGTTTTTGTCTTCGCTTCCACACGAATGTTGGAGAATCACCGTAGAAAACGAGACGGGGACCGCGTCCGTCCGTCCTTCATTTCCTATCCTGTCCCCATTCCCCAAGCTCAAGGCCGAACCAATTACCTAACATCGATATATGCCAGAAAACAATTAATCAAGTTTATTAGATTTCCCTTTCTAATGAATAGGATCCTAATCTTTATTGTACTGATCAGACGCCGGTTCACAATAAGTCATTGATCCTCAACTGACCCTTGGGTTATTTTTGACCACATTCAAAATTTCATGAACTCCCAGGGGGTAGAGAACGACCCCCTTACGAACCCCTCATCTGGGTCAATGTTTTCTGTTTCGGTAGTCTCACCATGAGCGACAAAGTTTCTAAGAGGATTCACAGCGTGTACGTCGAATTCCGGATTTCCGAAGCTTGCAGGAGATTCTTTTGATCAGAAAGGAAAAGGGGCAACACAAGAACATCTTCCCTCATTTACGCTCGAGAATAACGAGAATCATCCCACTGACCTACACTGTCAGAAATTACATAAAATTTAATGCAGTTTAATGCACTTTTCACATTAAATTTAATGTACCGTGTACATTAAAAAGATATTAATGTACATGTACATTAATTTTAATGTTTAAATTAAAATTAATGTAGATTTAATGTACTGCCGTACATTAAATTTAATGTACCGTGTACGTTAAAACGAGATTAATGTGTTTGTGCATTAATTTTAATGTTAAAATTAAAATCAATGTAGATTTACTGTAGTACTACATTAAATTTAATGTATCTTGAAAAACTAAACCGAAATTAATGTGTTTTACATTAAATTTAATGTTTAAATTAAAATTAATGTAGATTTAATATACATTGGTACACAAAGCTTAATATACCTTTCCTTACAGTAAAGAGAGATTAATATAATTTGTCATTAAATTTAATGTTTAAATTAAAATTCACAGAAATTTGATAAATAATTATGGCATGTATGGAACACGGATACTGTTTAAAAACTTAGAAATATTTTCTTCCGCTATTTGAACTCACGTATAATAAATTTAAAATATATTTTCAACATTCATACAAAAATATGAATTTTTAAAATTGGGATTTACATTCAAATTAGTAACAAATAAAATGGTAAAAATCTAATAATACCTTTATAGCACAGTAGGGACAATAGGGACCTTCATAGCACAGTAATTCTTTAGTTAACAATTTTTTTCAAATTCACCGGAAATATTTAAACTTTCAAAGAATTGTCACTGTAACAAGGTCAGAATTTAGTATTTTTTACGGCTACGAAACATATTTCCTAGCGTAAATGCGTCCAAAACATGTTAAGAAGTAGTGACAATTATATATAATATAAACAATTCTGTACACTTAATATACGGTTAATTATTTATATATATTACGTCTAAAGAAATATGTTCCGTAGACAGAAAGAATATATTATACATATCATAGTGGGCAGTACATCAGGCCTAAGAACCTGCTTAAGCAATTGGATTTCGCAATAGCTCAGTGGTTAAAGCACCTGCGCGTGAACCAGAAGTCCCGGGTTCGAATCCCGGTCGGGGTGACAATTCGTTGATCAAATTTAAATATTAAATACATTTGTTTCTCAGTAACAAGGTCATCACGTAGCATTCTTTACGACTGCGGGGCATATTTCCGAGAGTAAACGCGTCCAAAATGGTGACAATTGCATAAATCCCAACGGAGAATTCACCAAGCCTAAGGACATGTTCAAAGAATTGGTTGTCTGATAGGATAGTGGTTAGAGCATTTGGGCGTAAACCAGGTGATCCGGGTTTGAATGCTGGTCGGGATGACAATTCTTTGAACAAATTTTAAATATTGAAGTTTGTATATATACAGTAAATTTCATGCACTCGTACAGTAATTTTAATGTAAAAGTACATTAAAGTGATTTCATGTACGTAAATTAAATTTAATGTGCACGTACAGTAAATTTAATGTACACGTACAGTAAATTTAATGAGCACAGTACAGTAAATTTAATGTACACACATACAGTAAATTTAATTGTACACGTACATTACATTTAATGCACACGTACTTTAAAATTACTGTAAGTGTACATTAAATTTCATTTACGTACATGATACTTACTTTAATGTACTTTTACATTAAAAGTAATGCGGAAATTTCTGACAGTGTAGTATCTGAATGAGCTAAGGCGAGAATGCGGTAAGTCCTTCGGATGCAAGAGCCACAGGTTCAAGATTCATGTAATATGTTTGTGTATGACTACTAATTCATTCATTTCATTTCTTCCATAATTCTCCTCAAAGGGATTATCATCGCAGTGGTACTTTGTAAACGGGTAAAGACGCGCTTTCCTCACGTTAATTACGAGCATCCATGACCAAGTGGAGAAGAGACCCTTTACTACCTGACACAATATTGACGAAAATCAGCAAAAAATATGGATTGTAACGAAAATGTTAAACAGAATAAATATATTAACTTCTTTTACAAAACTATTTTATTTTTAATTACATTTTCTTCAATTTACGCACTTGAGTTCTTCCATTATACAACCTGAATGGCTCTTTGGGTCCATGGATTAGTGTCAAGGCATTTTCGCCAGACTGCTCCGAGCAAACGAGCAATGAGGTTTGTCTTAAGGCGGCTCCACACATCCGCTATTCGTCGAGTAGCGAGCAACCGCTCGCCGAAACCCAAGTAGTGTGGATGATTTGCTTGCAATTTGCAAGGTGAGGAACATTCGGTGCTCGCCTTACCCACTGCGTGTCGGTCTTTTGGACACATCAAAGGAAGCGAACATTCCCCGAACACATCAGCTGGTCGGGATTGAACGCGCAGTATCTCGCTGCTCGGCGAATGTCGAATGTGTGTAGCCGCCTTTAGAGCAACTCCATTCATATCGCGGAACTTGATGTAGTAAATCTTGTTAAAGTTGAAGTGAGATAGTAACCAATCCAGTGTTTTTCAGTTTTATACAGTGTGACTAAAGGAATATATTCTGATCAATAGGAGAAGCCATTAGCCAAGCCCTCTGTGAAACCAATAATAAAGACAGCAATTGTTCATCTAATACTAAACGCAAACCAACAGCCCGCTTCTACTGCAAGAAGCAATGGACATCCAACATCTAACAGCCATCAACTAGTAAAACACCTGCAGTGGAATGTCCTCCAACAGCACAACTCCAAACGTCATGGCCATCCAAATACCAAAAAATAACCGCGAACATCGTAAAACGTCAGTACGTGATCCCCCAATACATAAGATGCTAAGAAAAAATGTACACTTTCTGTAAAAGACAGTGGTCAACCTGAACTAATTAAAACTATAACATACCAGTGAAAAACATTCGATTCTTTATGTGACGAAAACACGACCTTCGAAAACAATATATTTAACTATCTAAGGGGAAACAGTAGTAAACAAACTACAAGAATAAAATTCCTCCCATTTTCGTAGCTCTCATTCCAAATATAAACAGTTTCATCAAACAACTAAAATCAAAAGTTTCGACAAATTTCATTACAGACTTTGGAAATCAGAAACTAACTAGTGATGTTACGTAAAGGTAGAGACCTTTTCGTACTAGTTAGTTTTATAATTTCTGTGGTCTGGGCTAGCTTTTCTGTCTTGCCTCACCCTCCTGCCAACTACCATCTATCGCCGCTCAAAGTACATTTTTTTGAAATTTCCTCAGTTTTTCGATCTCCTAATGGTAGAAGGAACGTGACTTTAAGAATATTATACGAAAAAAGAGTAAAACCTCGTCATTTATGGAAACTTTCGTTGACAAATTTGGAGCCGTTTTTAAGAAAATGATGTTTAAAAGTAACTGTGAATGCGAAATTTGAAGCTCTACTGAATAGAAAACTTTCGGGTTTTCAAAGAACTTCAATGGAATTAATTTAAAGCACTTCCACTTACAAAGGCGATTATGTAATATAAATCCCTGGAAATATGTATATTAACGCCGTGAGAGATATTTAAAGAAATACTTTTGCGTAGTGTTTGAAAACAAAAGAATACAGCAAAATGACTTTTATGTCATCACAAAGAGTGCATTGAAGGCTATCCATACAAAAGGGTTGAAGACAAAATTTGGACCCATTTTTGAGAAATTCTATTGATTTTTTTATATTGCATGTATTGCACACAATATACCTAAAAAACTACTAAAATTTTCAAAAAAATATGTGTGACTTTAATGAAAGAAAAAATTATAGAGAAAATTTTACTTGAAGAGAAAACCTCTATCTTCAAATTTGTATCTGTAGGAAGACGCGCAAACAAATCCCAAACTTTTCCAATTTTCGAAAATTTAGAGTTAACAAGGGAAATAGGATCTATGCCATCTTTATAAGTGTATTTTACTCAATCTTAATTTTTTTAAATTTAGAGACAGCTTTGAGAAAATTTGGAGAATGTTCCAGGGGCTTCATGCAAAGTACCCCCAAAATTTAAAGAAAATCACAGAGCTTTGAGTGAAGCCAGATCGACCGAGCAATATCTATTTTGGAAAAATTGTATGATAGTAATTTAGGCGCCAGAGTGTTTTACAGACGGACGGGCGGACACGGACGGAGAAACAGCCGGATGGACGGCATTTATAAAAAAACATTTTTGTATATCAGATGACCCCGAAATGTTTACTTCGGTGGAAATTTCGAAATCGATTTTCAGCAGCATTCCATACTTTCCCTATGCTATTTCGTACCTGAGCCATTCCACGTCAAATCGCACAAGAGTTGACAGGACATTTTTTAAAGTGTATGATATTTTTTTCTTAAGTCTGGACATTAAAAAAAGAGATACGTATTTTTTTATTTGCCTGAAAATTGATTATTTGTGTAGTTATGGCTATATTAACATTTGGAATTTACAGGTATTTACAAAATAAGATCAATTATCTCTCCGAAGGTACTAAATATAAAAATTTCTGGTTTGTGTCATTTAATACTTTGAAATGTGTATTTTATTCCTCTGTAAATAAATTTTTCAAAAAATATTTTTTTCATTTTAAAAAAAGTAAAATTTCTATATAAACTCGATGAAATAAAAATGTGAAAAAAATATAGGCGTGTTCCTTGTTCAGTTTTCTATAAAATACAACAAGAAAAACAGTGGGCGCCAGTCCACACATACAGTTCTAAGAAAATCAATTGTAAGTATGAGGGCGCGCTCTGCCTACCCATGCTCTAACGAATTGTGTTCGGCCAGTCTTTGATGCAAGTGCTGAAGAACTAAAAAAAGAATGACCGTCTGCCTGATCAGGGTTTCAAGAGTTATTAGTATTTCAGATGTTCACTCTGCCCCCAGAATGTTTGACTTTGTGTCATACATATTTTTGTGGGTAACATCACGGGTGACTTGTGGGTCACGTATGTTCTTGTGGGTGAGAGTGAAACGAATTGAAATACGAGCCATTCCACGTCAAATCTCACACGAATCGACACGACTATTTAAAAAATAAATAATGCGTAATATATGGCATTCATTCTGGACGTCAAAAAAAAGGCACGTGGTTTTTTATTTACTTGAAAATTGTTTATTTGTGTAGTTTTGCCTTTATTAAATTTTGAAATTTACGCGTACTTTGCAAAATATGATTAATTGACACTCTGAATGTACTTAATATAAAAGTTACTGGTTTGTTTCATTTAATTTTTTGATATGTGTATTTTATTCATCTGTAAATTACTTTCTCAAAAATAAATATTTCATTAAAAATTGTAATTATTTTTAAAAAACGAAAATTTCTTTAAGAACTCTCTCACGTTCAAATTTGAAAAATTAGGCATATTTCTTGTTCAATTTTCTACAAAACATAACAAGAAAAAAGTGGGCACTCAACACGTATAGATAAAAAAAATAAATTGTAATTATTGTATTTGGGCGCGTGGTTCCTGCCCCTGCATTAACGAATTGTGTTCGATCAGTCTTGGATACTAATGCCGGCGAACAATAAAAAGAATGGCCCTCTGCCTGATTTGGGTTTCAAGAAACATTAGTAAATCTATGTGCACTCTTTCCCCAGAAGGGATGGGTGACAGCAAAACGAATGCTTTTCCTCGTGTCAGCGAAACGAATTTTACTGCGAGTCCCTTTGCGTCCTAGGGACGGGGTGCCCTCCTGACCTTGCTCGTGAAGTACAATCGACCACTTGTCAAGGGACATGGTAAAATTTTCTCAACATTAGTCGCAATATGCAATACTTATGAAGACAAGAGTGCTAGTATTTGTTCTGTGAATCGTGTGTACACTGTGCAAAATGAGTGACGACCAGCATATGAGATAGATGTTTCAATCCGTTTAAACTTTCTGATCACGATTTTTAAAAAGAAAATCTCTAAGACGCGTAAACCACGATTTGCTGGTGAATTTACAAGAGTCATTAGTTTGGCGAATTTGTGATTCGTTTCGGAAGAAAGGGAATCAGCTTCCAAAACGGCCTTTTCTTAATCGAGATCAGTGGCTCCCGTGGCATTAACGAAAGTAGCGGAACGTCCAGTGAAAAAAGTGGAAATCAAGGAAGTGACAATTTATGCTCTTCAGATAGTTCGTCAAGTGTCTGCGAAATGAATAAACAGAAGGTAAACATGAGTTTAATTGCAATAGGAGAAACCCCCCGCCACGAAAAGAAAATTTGAACAAAATGGCATCCCCATGAGAAATTTTAGAAAGTACAAAGTGCTAACACAGATAATGTTTTTCACACTGAAGATCCTTCGACGTCAATCGAAAAATCAGACAAAGGTACTATTTAGTAACTTATCGATTACTTTCACTCAACAGATGACATGACGTTGAAAATTTAAATTTTGACAATTTTTGAAAGTTGGACATACAATAAAATTAAACGACATTTTGCTGCAACCGAACGCATGATAAAAGTGTCAAAAACGTTGGCTGAAGAAAATGGAATTTTGTCCAGAACTGAAGTAAATTCGGTAGGACATTAAAACTGCATTGTGACGAAAGTTCAGGAATTCTATGGTACGCGAGTACTTGTATTTAAAGTGAGTTGTGAGGGACCAGAAAATTTCAAAATGTCAGTCAAAACTTGAATCAAGAATCCGTCATTTAATTATTTATAAATTATTTATAAATATATTAATATTGTTTATATGTATATTAATACACATAAATATTATTATTTTTAAATTCAATCATGACGTTTCACCACCTCAAGAAGTACTTAAATTGCTGCTTCATCCAAAGAAACCGACGACCAGTAACGCAAAAAACGTGTCTATTGCAGCAATCTAGTTCGTATTACACTCTGGTTCGTAAAATATTAATATCTTTTAAAGTTAATGAGGTACCCACTTTGATTTTTTCTGGACTTATTATCAATACTCTAGTGCGTTTATAAATATTTTTTTAAATTTTTAGCTCATCGAGTTTACAAAAATATTCAATTTTCAAAATTTCAGTTTTTTAAAAAAAATTGAAAATTCCAAAAATTAAATATTTTGTAAAATCTAAAAAATTAAACATGTTTTTAAGTTTCGAATGGAATTTGAACGGAATTTCTATAATTGGTGTATTCAAATTTATGATATATTGAAGTTAGTGATGTGCGTCATTTTTAGCAAATTTCATTATACAATATTTCCGAAAATAATAAAGTTAGAAAAAAATAAAAATACACGTGTTCACTTATTTGATACATATAACAAATAGAAAAAATTAGAAAATAAATAAAAATATGAAGGTCAAATTTTGGTCTTTTTTGTGCGATTTCACGTGGAATGGCTCACCTACGTAGACCATAAAGTGTCAACTTTGTAATTGTGTAGTACATGTAGGATGATTTGAAGCAAAAATGACGAAATTTGGTTGAGTAGACAGCTTAAATATCTTTCTAAACGAAACCCGGTAGCCTTTTAAATATATAGATTAATTATCTGTAATTGTGCTAATCCCTCATGCTGATCTTCCCCGAAAATTATTTAAACTTATTTTTGACCAAATGAAAATATTTCTAATCTATTTTAACTTAAAACCAATGATGTAGCCCTCACGGGCAGCTCTTTGCTCAGCATGCTCGCTTTCCATTACGCGACCCAGAGTTCGACTCCCGGTCGGGCAAGATTATGCATAGTGTGCCCTTTCTCTGCAATGTCCCAGTATATGTTTCTGTGTGACGATGAGAAAGCTCACGGCTCAGGTTGAAAAGACCAGAATACGGCATTGAGATGATTATCTTCTAACCACACGCACCCCTTAAACCCATGGCCAAAAGGCTGGGACGCCGATGGTAGGCCCAGGCTTCGTCAGAGGCTATTGCGCCATAGTACATACATACATACATACCAATGATGTAGGTTGGAGTTGCCAGTTTTCATTCTTGAAAGCCATTGAAAAAGATTTAATCACCGAACTGGATTTATGCAAGTAAATAGAGTGAATATACATAAAAATAAAATAATTTACTTTAACATTTTTGATGTCAAACAACGATTTTTATTTTCTCGCATTCTTTCTCGAAAAATTCGTATTGTAGGTCCCTGATACCAAAAAAGTGGATTTTTCAGTTTCTGTATATACCAAATTACTTCCTCTAACAGGGTCTAGGCTCAAAATCCACTTTTTGTGGGCCTTTGTTTCCGAAAAACTGGTTTTCGGCAAAACGTCCATGCAACTCCCTGTGAACAGTGGCTAAACTGTGAGAAAGATTTTCACAAAATTCGTATTTCCCAATCGATCTGGCTGATGTCGCGGCGCCTTGAAGTTGAAACCGATGTTTTAATTTTTTTATAAGCAGCAGAGTATCACCGTCGCTGATACGTAGCACCTAGGAAGAGGGCGGGGCAATACCGAAAAGCTTGCCTAGATTAAAAAAATTAGAGAACTAACCAGTGCGAGAAAGTTTGTGCCATATTCTAACACCACCTGTTTAAAGATAGAATCGCATAACATACAATGTGATTTAATATACTTTTAATGAAAAAAATGTTTTAGCAATGAACGACGAATTCGTTGTGTGTATCAAATTAATTGCAAATATCACAAATGAACTGACTGCGTTTTCGCAATGTATAAAACCATAAAAACACATTTTTAGAATTTTAATTTTTTTCTATGCCATTTTAGGGTGTCCTGATTTTAGAACTACAGGCTCCCTTCTTGTATGTCAATTTGGCTATTGAGAGCCAAACACACATTATACTAGAGATATTTAGCAACCGAGAAACTTACTTCACTGTTTTCCTACAAACAGTTGCGGAAGAGCATCTGACCCAGTTAAAGTGGGTGGTGACTGACTAGGGTCGCGCCGGAAACTATTGTGTTTTACCGAAAATCGCAACTCTCAATCCGCAGAGATCCCGGGACACAACTCCATACAGTCACAATGCCAGAAGGGAATGTAGAGACGGAGCGAAAACTTGGATTAGGCATGCAGTAGCAATCTCCTTGTGATGGGTGGGGAGGTCGAGCTCCTCTTAGCCATGGTTGTTTACCCGTGTGTTCTGACATAATGGATTTGCCCATCAATCATGCATCACCTTATAATAGTATAATTTCAATCCTGTCTGGGTGGGAAGGAGCTTGCGTTGGAGGCAAGTGTATGTCGCACACAGGTAGTATCATTCCCTCGGTTCTGTGTCTTCTGGCTTGATGACTCAATCACGATGTACGTCCCGTTAACCTTATCGTTCCTCACCTAATTCATAACCGGCTAGCAATCTGAGATAGCCCTGCGAGGTACCAACTTCCTCAAAACAAAACCAGAAAGATTAGAATCCACTTATTCGGACAACAGAAAAGTATAATGTTCTTTAACAATTTCATCTGAATTTACGCTTTATTGATAGGTAATAGATGGCACTATACGTTTCCTGTCTGGATAAAAGGAATGCCTGAAGGACCGGATTTAAAATAAACTCGCACGTTACAAAAACCTAGTTAGTAGGGTTCTCGAAAATACTATTTCTCAGAAAACGAGGTCTTCCTATCGCTCACTCCACCAACGACCCACGTTACTATGTCCCTCTCAATAGCCTTCAGTCTTCATAGCTCCACCCCCTACCACTATTCCCACCACGCCTGTCTGCACCTTCATCCTTCCTTCCCTCCACCACATAATCGACGTTCTTTGCTCTTTCTCGAGCCAACCGCGCCAGCACATATGTCTCCGCCGCCACTGCCACCACCCTGGCCACACCCGCCATCACCGCCTCAATCGCCATCATATCTGCCACCGTCTCCACTCCGGTCTCTGCTCCGGTCTCCGCTCCGGTCTCCGCTCCGGTCTCCGTCCTCTCAATTGCCGCCACCACCACTGATGCCAGCACCAACGCCACCACCAGCCCCACCATTTCCACAGCCACCGGCACCGTCGCCCTCGTCCCTTCCGCATCGTCCGCCCCCGCCGCCCCCACGCCTCGCCACGCCGCTCCGCGCCGCGCCGCGTCGCGTCGCCTGTCGGGGCCCATCAGGGCGCACTCGACGCCGCTGCAGCGGCGGCGGTGGCGGCGGCGGCCGCAGGGCGCTGAATTCATTTCTGCTCCAAATTGCCTGCGGGAGGTTTTTGCGAAACCCGACGCGCGGCCCGCCGCCACCGCCGGCGCTGCAGGCGGCAGCGGCGACGCCGCGCCGGGCGGGTAACCCGAGCCTTTCATTATGCGCACGCTGTGGCGGCGGCGGCGGCGGCTCGTCGCCGGCCCCCGGGGGCGTCGCGTGTCGTCCCCAGCGACCATCCCCACCCTCGCCCCCGCCCCTGCGCCGCACATACCGCACAATGGGCCGAAATGACACCCAGAGCCGTCTGGATAGGACTTGATAACTCGGAACTTGGCGCTGAGTTACACTAAACTTTTTTTTGTTTCTCGAAGAATTGAATTATGTTTCGGAACGAAAATTATTTAATAGCTGCACGGCTTAATCTACTACTAGTAGTGGTAGCTACTAATAGTAGATTACCAGCGTCGGGCAGTGGTTAAAATATACATCTCTTAACCTTTTTTTTCAAATAATTAACCAGAGGTCAATGAGTATTCCTTTCTTTCAGGTATTCAGGCTACACCACGTGTTAGGGGATTTTTTTTTAATTTAGCAATTGGATTTATCCAATTTTTTCGTTATCATGGCCCGGCAACAAATTTCTTTCTGCCGAAAATTCGCTATTTTTTCGCGCAGCATTACAAACGTTCCTATTCTACGTATATTTCGTATTACTCCGTATGTACGTACGGGAATGTAAAACTTTGGAGCCTTTTTGAGAACATTTTGAAAATGAACTGTCCAGGGGACTTCATGTAAAGTACCCCCAAATTTTACAGAATCATTTTCAAAATTACGAAGCTTCGATTCGAGCTAGATCGACAGGGCTTTTTCAATTTGAAAAAAAAAATGCTACGAGTGGTTTAGACGCAAATAGTGTTCACAGACGTATGGACAGAAGGATGTTTTGCTTTCAATTGGTTTTTAGGTATCGAGGACACACAAAATAGGGATTCTGGCTACACCACGTGTTAGGGGATTTTTTTTCTTAATTTAGCAACTGGATCAATTAATTGTTGAAAACTATGTTGTACTTCTGCTGTATTGCATTATATTAATTCTCATGCAATAATCTACATGTTATGTATTTCCATTTTAATTCGTGATTTTATGTCCACCTTCACCAACACGCGCTGCAATTTGCCCGAATTTGCAATTGATTATCTTATCTGTAATTCCTAACTTTAACAAGTGTTTTTGTTGCGAGAAACTCATTTCTTTGTGATTCCGTCGCTTACGCGAAAGTTTCGCAAAATTATATCACCTATGGAGGTGGGTGATGTCTCATTCGGTACGTTATAACTCCGAGAAGAATAGAAAAATAAAGATAAGTAAATATTATTGTAATTGAATTTTTAGTTGTTTTCTTTTAACGACAAACAGCAGATAAACGAAAGTGACTAGTATTTCCTTTACTGTGATTCAGTTCCGTATTTGGTGAATCACTACATGACTGAATGTACGATTGTTAGAGCCTTAGCGAGGTATTTGTTTTCCTGAATAATTTTGAAATGAAAAGTTGTGAAGGCTTAAGAAACGAGTTGTTTTTTCTACGGAACTGTCAAGAAAGCGAGGTGTAGTTTTGGGGATAGCTCAGAATTCAGAATGCATACTTACGGTAGAAGTTGATTTTTGCAACCAATGCAGAGTGACGATTGCGTATTTAAGAAATAATTGGCATTTCGGCATTATCAATGAAGAAGAACAATTTCAAGATATTCGTGATTTTCTCGCAAAGCAACCGGGCGAAAAACCATCTCTCAGACAAGACACAGTGTCAAGAGTTTTCGCTTTAAAACTGAAAGAACATAAATAAGAAATACACATTTGTGGTGCTACTGTAACATAAATTTAATTTGTATATTTCTACTTTTTAAAAAATTCGACAATTTGGAGAGAACGAAGAGCGACATTTTTAAGCAACTTTTTTATTAACCGTGGAAAAAATTAAAGAAAATAATTTGGAACTGTATTTGTGAAAATGTTTTTAGATAAATTGCATTAACTTCAAGCATATATAATAATAAAAATATTTGTTTTTTAAATAATTACACATTATCTTTTTTAAAGATCTGATTTCTATAACATTTAATTTAACACAAAAAATTCTATCGTCAATATCATGTTTGAAATGTTAATTTTTGCAATTTTTGAAAATGATGAGCTCACCAAAAATAAGCCTTTAACGTTTCTTTGATACATATAAGGGAATTTTTTAAAGAAAAATAATAAACTGAGCTGTTTCTGAGAAAATAATTGTTTAAAAATTACCTACATTTGACGCAAAATGACGCACAAACTACTTACATTTACAGAAGATTATGCATGACCTTATTTGAAGATCTGTCTTTGAACAACACATTTCATTTAGGAAGAAAATCCGTATCTTCAATATTGAAGGTATAAGAAGGCATCGAAATAATTTTCAACTTTTGCAATTTTCGAGTCGGGGATTTCAATGAAAAATATACCCGCGCCATTTTAATAGCCCTTAACTATCCCAGGATAAAGTTTAATCCAAAAATAAGGAGAAATTTTTGAGGAAGTTTTGAAAATGGTGTTGAGGCTTCATGTAATGTACTTCCCAAACAAATTCAGATATCCGTCCCTTACTTGCAGCACCTGGAGAACTTTGTGTGTGCTGAAGTACAACTCGACCAAGTGAAGAATGAAGGCTGCGATTGCGGCGCGTTGTGAAACTAACAGTGAAAACACGGGTCTGTACAGTCAGTTTAGCTAACAAAAGTTGCCAGGAGCGGGAAGCGAGTTCAGAGACTGCTCCTACGGAATCACCATGGCCTCCTTCATAGAGGTTGTGAATCAGCTGATAAAATATAACTTCAGAGACACATCATGCAAGATTTGCACTGACTGTTTTATTTTTGTCCCTTTAAGTTGCTTTCTTTACTTTTCACCGTTCTAGTACAAGACTTTAATAAAAAGTTCTATTTATATTGAATTTTTAATACTTATTCATTGAATTTAAACATTTTGTATTCTCCTTTATTCATCTTTTTTTCCATAGGCTTTAGACGGTTTGTTAGGTATGCAATAAAGTAAAAAAACATTAACTTTACTGTCAGACGTATCGTATATATTATTTTCGTTAAAACCGTGAATTTGTTGTCCCTCCTACTCGGCTCATAGTGAACGGATTTTAACAAATGAGGTACCAAAAAAAAGATAAAAAAATCAGGAATGGAGGTCACTAAATATTGCAAATCACGAAGCTTTTCGTTATTAATAAAATGCTAGGAAACGTTTGTTGTTTGAACTTTGCGGCTGGGATAGTTAGCGTGCCCTCCGCGCCCTGCCTGTCAAGATGGCGGTTATGCGCACACCATCCGCCACAGGAGAACTCACGTGGTTGTCGCATGTGAATCGAAGCGGCGGGAAGCGGAAATCTGTTGTGCGTTCCGTTAAGACAAACATGTGTGCGACTATTTATCAATTGTGTTGTAAGTGTTCAATGTAAAATTTTGTGTATGTTCTTATATATCTTTTATGTGATATCTACGGATTTATGTAATTCGTCTAGCATACGCCAGCTGGCAAGAAGCCTTTGCACGCGGTATTACCCACGTGGCCAACGTGTATTTCTACATGTGGCTGGAAGCGGAAAGCATCCCTTCAGTGCGATGTAATCGCACGGGTTCAGCTAGTCTTCAATATTCTTCATAATGGTGGTAGATACTCCTTACATAAAAAAGAATTTTATTTGGTAAATATTCTGAGAAACTACTTAAGTTAAAATAAACGATTTATATGAATGTTACTGTTCATCGAAAGAATGTTTCAAAATTTTGAATCGTTTTGCAGAGAAAAGTATACTTTTATTTATTCCAATAGGACATGCAGACATGTCTACATACAGTTAAAATATTAAATGGGAAGATTATAGATTTGCAACGAAATAAATCGCGCTTTCTTTCTCAATAGTTTGGCACGGTACCATTTTAATTTTGAAATGAGTATCCTTTTATCTTCGTCTCTGTCGTTTCGGTTGTAAACACAGACAGTGGCGCGTTCCTTTAAGCATCATTCTCATGTTGATCGAGCTATACCGAAAATATTAAAAGGATTCTGATGTCATGCCAAAACCTGACCGGATACAAAAACTCAGCAGTAGCGCCATCGGAAAGAAATAAAACAATGTTTTATTAATGATTTAATATATCCCTAAGTAGACGATTCGTTTTTCTACAGATCGCTCATTAATATAATTAATATTTGAGCATTTCAAACTCTGTTATAAATAATTTAATTCGAAGAATAGTCTTATTAAATACCACTCGTGCAATGGAAATTTACAGAAAAATTTCATCGCTTCTCGACTCCAGACTTTACCGGAAATTTCCAATGCACACGCGGTATTACCTAGGTTGGTGTATGAAATAGACCAATCAGTTAAATACCTGAATATTTCATTCAGCGTTGTAGTTAGAAATGTCTGTTAAGAGGCATGATCTCCAACCAGTTGGCTGTTTTAATTTGAATTAATACGTGTATAACAACAGGTTATGTATTTAGCATTATTTATACTTAGCATTTAAAATATTTATTAGTTTTTGATATATGCTAGTCAGTAATACGTCAAACGTGATATTTTTGGACTTCAAATGGAGACATTTAAAGTGGTGTAATAGGATGAAGAGCTAGACTTTTTAAATAGTAATTTACATGAGATGGAAAGCTGTAAGTTGTACCAAACTTCTTTATGATGACGTCGACTGTGGTTTCCTTGGGACATCCATAGCCTCAGCCTTTTTAGTGATATATTATATATCCTTGTTGCCGCCAACTCAGAATAAATAAAATGAGGAAGATAGATAGAATTTCACCCCATTAAAAAGTATTCTGACAATACAAGTAGCGGGCTAAAATATATGGAAAGTATAGGACTGAAATCTAGTATTCGCCTTAGATTGTCCGCGAAAGATACTGCGGGGACATGTGACTAGGGCAATCACGTGCGACAACGCTTCCTCTGCTGTGAATACAAAGAAAAGTGGTACAATCTAAAACTAGCGGAACCGCTCGAGTCGACTAAAGCCGAACTAAACTGTTTATGAATTTGAGTCACCAAGGTAAACTTATCAAATGTAAACAAATAACGATTCTCTTTGACGTTTTAAAATAGATGGACATTATCTCGACGTCTTGATGTACAAGATGATGAATAACATCGATTACTGCGTGTTTTAACTAGGCACATTATCGAGACCTTGATTAGTATGATGAAGGACATACGATCATTAGCATAATACAGTGTTTTTATTATAGTACATTCTGTTTGTATTGCAATTATTGTTTTCTAATAGCCTACTTTTAAAATCTTTCCACCTTCTCATACAAGAATAAACTGTGCAACCGACTTGATTTTTTTTAAAATAATGATTTATTTATTGTTGGATAGTACACAGTTCAGTAATAAATTACTCCATCATGTGTTTTGATGGCTTACATTATAACTTAAAGTAAACTTAACACAACTACACTACTATTGGTGTAGGAAACTACAAGAGCCCCTACTTTGAACAGTTTAGGGAGAAAATTTGCAAGAAGGCTTCGAAAGGAAATCTGTTTTTCATTCTGGTTGAGAGGGTTGTGTTGTGAGGTGATTGTCAGGAGTGTGTGTTGAGATGATTGTTGGTAAATGATCAGAATCCAGTTCGAATAGTGGAGTTGAATAGAATGTATTTTGTGTATTACTAATTGCAATGTCCAAGATGTCAGGATGTTCGTGTCGTATGGATAATGTGTTGGTTCTGGCGGTATTAAAAGTCTTAAATTTAGATCATTAATTAGTTTTAGTAAGTGTCGACCGGCATTATTTGTAGTTCTACATCCCCAGTTAGAGTTTTTTGCGTTTAGATATGCAATGAGTAAGACGGGGGAGTTCAGTTGAAATAGTGATTCAATATTTGTATCTTGTATTTTTATTTGTGGTGATTTGTATGCTGCAATCAGCGTTAAGAGTCTATTGTTTAAAGGAAATTTAATTGCTGCTGTTTCTAATCCAGGCGTATTTGGGAGATTTACTTGTATATATGGAACAGTTCTTTCTATAAGAATCATGACTCCTCCTCCTCCGCTGCTGTTTAGTCTGTCGGTTCTAAGTATATTGTAACCCGGCATGTTAAAAACAATATTGCTTTTAAGATGGGATTCCGTTATGCAGGCTATTTTTATTTGTTTTGCTTTCAGGAAATAATTAGTTCGTGTTTTTTATTGGTTACGTCATTTGCATTCCAATTTAGTAGATTTATATTACTAAGGTGCTGTACTGCCATTATTAATATTATTAAAATATGCTGAGAATGAGTTTTGAATATTGCTAATGATTGATGGAATGATAGTGTTTATTATATTGATTATGTAGGTTGTGATGGAGTTGACTAGTGAATGCACGAACGAGTTGTTATTTTGGTTAGGAATATGGTTAATTGGTTGCGCCGAGTTTTGATTATAATGGATATGTGGATTTCTTCTGGGCTGATTGGTCTCATGGGTGAAATTTGGAATAGGACTGTTTGATTGAAGACCTAGGAAGTTGTGGATGGAGAGTCGAGGCGGAGGTGGCCTGTTTTTATTTTCTTTGGTTTTAGCATTCCTATCTTGTGCATTTGTTGGGGGAGTTTCTATTAGTTTTCTGTAGTACGGACATTCGGCAGTTCGTATGTCCGCACGGTGGGGGCCCTTGCAGTTCCTACAAACAGGTACTTGTTCCCGTTGGGGACAATTTACAGAGTAGTGATTTTCTGCACAGTAAATACAAGAAATTGTGTGGTTACAGTTGTTCCTGGTGTGCCCAAAGTCCAGACATCGTAGACATTGAACAGGACCTTTGTTTTTTCGTCTTTTTTCAGGCTTAACACTCAAATTACAAATTTGTTTAATTTGGAGAACTGATTCAATGCTGTGTCGGCCGTCGAATTCTGCGGCTACCACAGGTATGGGAATGTTGTTTTTATATAGTCTTGTAACACTAATTAATGACGAACATTTTTCCTTCAGATCTTCGTATATTTCTTCTTGGGTTATTGATATGTGTAAGTTTTTTAACACTATTGAAAACTTCTTATTAGCGGGGTCCTTGTAAGTGTGGAATCTCCTGTTGGTGTTGATTAAATGTTTGATAGCATTTCTGAAATCTATTATGGTTCTGAACATAAGTTTAATTCGATTGTTTTTAATATCTGTGGTGAACTGATTAGTTATTTTAGATTTTATTTCCCTGTTGAATTCTGAAATGCTCTCTATATCGTTAACGTATATAGGAGGAATTTTAACATTTTCATTTTCTTGATTCGGGGTTTCGTTTACGTAGTTGAACCTAGTTTCTGTATTCAGTTTCTCTAGTGGTGCGTATCTGTTTTCAGTCGGCACTGAGTAAACATAGTCTGAGCTATTTAAAGATTTTTTATGCGGTAATGAGTCAGTACTACTATCATTTAAACTTCTTTTTCCACTGTTGTTCATGAAGATTACATTGCTGCTACCCTTACTAGAAGTCATTTGAACATTTTGGCCATGGGCGAGGCCGCTGGCTACGTCATGGTTACTAACCTAGGGTATGCCGTTATTGGCATTGTTCACGACTGGTGTTTCGGTTCCCTGCTGATAGCTGTCACTACCCACGAATTGATCGGGTGGAGTTAGCTGCAGTTCACGGATCCGTTGCTGTTCTTCTGCTTCTAAATGTTCCTCACGATGATTCTGCACTGGGCTGGGTGATGTGTCCATGGCGTTCGTGTTGTACACGGCCGCCATGGCTTCGGCGATGCTCTTGCCTAGGCCAGGGCCAAGCGGCGCTGCACTGTTACTAATTATTAGAAATAATTAGAATTGCTGTGTTCGGCGCACTGTACAATACACTTTTCACTGCCAACTAATGCTTTAGAACTTTAAAGCAATAACTTGCACTTGTCGAGACAGTACTTTAATTTTCGCCGTTACTGAGTAGAGCGGAGCTCGATGTGTACCCTACCGCTGCTCGGAGCGAACCGACTTGATGCTTACACCAACATGATATTTAATGTACTTTTCAATCTTAGTTTAAAATAATGAAAATAAAACAAAACAAATAATTCTACAACCTTACGGTACCAAACCTAGAAGCAAAAATCATTAAATTGAGGCTCATTTAGTCTGCATTTCCTCGGTGTCCCGGCTTAGTGAACTAACGTTAACATAGTAGTAGGAAATGGTGTGGCATTTACGATGCTATCATCGAAATCAATATGAGATGTAGGCTCCCCATCGTAACTGTTTATTGTGGCATAAAGCTTTTTCGGCCGCATTGCGGCCAACGTTAACAGTTGACAAATCGTCCATCGTCCTTTGTTTAATCGTCCGTCATTGAATCGACCATCATTGAACCACATGGTATTGCGACATCCATTGCGTTGAAACCTGCCCATGAAGTCCTCATTATTGCATGGAGAGAATTCGTGTGTATTCGACTTCCAGACCTGATTACGATTACAACTAGAGGAACTGTGTAGATGACTTTCGGGCAATAAAATAATGTTTATGAAAAATAAATAGCGGGAACAAAACGCCCATGCCTGATATGGACTCAAACTCACCACCAGTTGTAATAATAATATGATTACTATTAACATTATTATCATTATTTACGTTATTGTTATTAATATTATTTTCATTGTTAGTATTATGTTTCAAAATAATGAGCCCAGTTGGGACTATTATTAAGAAGTAAGGGGTCACAACGGTAATTGGCAACTGTGAAATGGGAAACATATTCCCGCGTAATTATTAAAACTGACAAGATGATGGAATGTATGCCATTGTTATTGTTATTTTTATTGTTCTTAAGAACATAATTTATAATCTTTGATTGCCCTATTTTCCTTTCGACAAGTTTCGGCCCAGTGTGCTTCTGGCGGGTCGCGCGCCCTACTCGCATCGTCGCCGCCGTTGCTGCGCGGCCTGCCACGCCCCTGCCCCCGCCCGCCCTGCCCCTGCCCCCGCCCGCCCTGCCCCGCCCCCGCCCATCCCCTCCCACACCACCCTCCCGCCCCGCCCAGGTCTCCGCCCCGGCCCCCGCCCAGGCCTCCGCCCCCGTCCCTGCCCCTGCCTCGCCCCCACCCCTGCCCCGCCCCCGCCCTCGCCCCGGCCCCTGCCCAGGCCCCCGCCCGCCCCGCCACGTCCCTCTCGCTCTCGCCCCTCGCGTTGCGAATCAGGCCACGGGCGCCGGACGCCCCTCCGCGGCCGGCCCCGCCCGACGTTTTTCCTACGCGGCTTTTTCGTTGTGATTATGGTGTCGTTGGTGACATTGTAGATTGCACGTTTTGCATCACTCTCGCAATAAACGAGGTATGGGAGAGGAGCAACAATGTGAATAGTGCCGGTTGGCGAAACGTAGGAATTCTGAGCGGTGGGCGTATCCGGAAGTTCAATTATAGATGATGTTCTTGAAGCCATTCGTACAGATCGAATCAGGGTTTGCAGTGGTATAGAAATCAACACGTGGACTCGTAAGCATGTTAAATTAACTGCCTTATTGTTAAAAAATTTATTTACTTCCATAATATTAATAAGAATAAATATACTATCTGTATGTGTAATCAGTTTCCTTCAACAATGTTATTTATTGAAATACTACAGAATATCCTATAGTAACTGTTATAAACTTCTCGACGTTTGTAACATTTATTCTGAGACATTCTGTGTAATAAGTTAGAACATCATATATCCGATTTTTAGCCCCTAAAAATGTGGTCCAGGCTTTTTAGAATCCACATTTGCGCAAGTATAATTGCATTCATTACGAAGAGTTGACGACGTACCTTGACAGTGATTTTTATGAATGCGCTCTGTCAACCATGGAGATCTGCATCATGGATAACTCCTCGAAATGAAAGTGGCTAGGGAATTACGTGAAACTCCAGAAAGCGGAGCGAACTAGCATTTGAGGCCGCGGGAGGGGGGGGTGACGCGAGAGGAGAGGGTGGGAGCATGGGGCGTGGAACGGGGTAGCCGTGATGGCATCCGCGGAGCCAGAGGAAGGGGGTCGCATGTGGGTAACGATATGGCCTGGCGTGGAGAGGGGGCGACGGTAGGGCTAGGGGATGAGATGTAATGGATGCTGCGGACGCTTCACTCACTCAGCCCACACCGCCTGCCTGCAGCCTGGTGCGGGGCGGCTCCAGTTGTTAACATCTTCTCAGTCGCTAATGCAGGGTTATCACTGCATTCTGCGTCATGTAATTATCCATTTGACAGAGGAGCTTGTTAATAACTGCGAGGTAACTGAATACTCTTCGAGAAAGGACGGATCTCGACCATTATTTTGAAAGCGATCCGATTCTGAAAGAGCTAGAATGGAATCCGCTGCCCGCTTCTTCACACGACCTTTTATGCAATTCAGTGCTCTGGCCTTCTGATAAGATAGATACATTTATTAAAGATCGTTTCAAGCTAATTATATGTGGCAAACATGATTACAATCAGAATTAGAACAATTACAAAAACATTACAAACATTTAAAAATAGAATTCGAGGCGGATATCCTAGTTCCAATTAATTTCTAGTAATTTCTAAATTGACTTATAGTTTATCTAACACTTCACTGTACATGGGACATTACCATAATAATAATAATAAATGTAATAATGTAATAATAATACTTATAATTATAATTACTTGTCGATGTTACAGTACCTTGCGATCAAAACGTCGTTACCAAGGAGGCAGAGAAACATCTTAAATACAAAAGTTTGGAAATCGAGATCAGCCGAATGTGGACCGTAAAACCACAGGTCGTCCCGAAAGTTATTGGAGCTCTGGGATTTGTTCCTCAAAATCTGTGTAAGAACTTGTCTAAATTCCCAGGTAATGCAAAAGACTGGGAAGTGCAAGAAATCGCTTTATTTGGAACAGCCCACATTTTGCGCAAAGTATTGTAGAAGCACCGACAGTCCCTAGATATGCTCCTTAGGTAGCTGGTTGCAACCTGGAGTAGATTATATATTCAGCCGACACATAACTTCTTTAGTCGTGATATAGAGGAATAATAATAATAACAACAACAACAACGATATATCTCAGTATTATTAGTGATGATATAGATTGAATTAAGCATGTTTTTAAATTTGTCTACATTTTCTTACTTATTCCACTCATCTAGTTCAAAATGGATTGCTTAATTTAAATAAACACTTATCAATATCATACTACATTCAGGTTATTAAATTTTGTAATCATGAATCTCAAACGAACTTTTGTTGACTTTCGTAGTTGAAAAGTTTTAGTTAAAACGTCCAAAGTTTGTAGAGATTAATAAACTTTCGTAATGTTTTGCCTTTACGACGTTTTACGTATGCATTTCGTTCATTTCTTATACCTTGTTAAGGCGGTAAACGTGTGACCCGTGTTGAAGTTTACTCGTGGTTTGTAAACAACTCTGTCGTCACAAGCTGCGGCTAAGTCGCGATTAATTCAGAAGCTGCCGGTCTGTAGTTAAATGAGCTTCTGTAACCACAGGTGAATACAGGTTAACGTCGAACGAGTCAAACGTGGAGTTTCGACAAAATTACGAAAGGGAATCGCTGCATGTGGACCACTATGCAAAGAAAATATTAGACATAGATTTTTGAAGAATTTTTAAGTAAACAGTTCTTTCATTAAGGTCATGTACATTTTTTTTTGAAAATTTGAACAGTTTTCTGAAAATATTGCGCGAAATATTTGCAATTTAAAAAAATTACAAAAACAAGATTTTCTCAAAAACGGCTCCAAATTTTTTCTTTAAATTTTTGGTAAAGATAGTGCTAGATGTACTCTATAAGACGACATAAACGCCATATTGCTCTATACTTTTGTTTTTGCAAAAATTACAAAAATGTAATTCTTTTGACTTGTCTTTCACGTCTTTAATATTTACATTAGATATTTACATTACATTAATGAGTACATGTGATTTAAACAATGTCAAGTAAAATTTCTCGAGAACCAACTCAACCAGCTTAAAAGTCCGTATTTCCGGAAACGTTCGAACCCCATTTTCTCATAAATTGCTCCAAACGTTTTCTTCAAAGTTTTCGTACGGATAGGACAAATTCCATCTTCAATATGACGTAAAGTTCATTTTGAATCATCTATTTTTCAAAAATTACACAAATGTAATTTTTTTGAAAGCTCGCTCTCGCTCTCTCTCTCTCTCTCTCTCTCTCTCTCTCTCTCTCTCTCTCTCTCTTCGTTACTATGCACCTTTCCAACAATTTGTAAACAATATTATGTTTGTGAGTTAATGTACTTTAAATGACTTCAAATGAAGTTTTTCGAAAACTCAACAATTTTCTGTAAAAAACACTTTCAAATTTCGCATATACAGTAGCGCTTAAACGGCATAAACGGCTCCAAATTTTTCAAAGAAAATAGCCATTTAGAAAAAGGTTTTGCTGTTCTTTAATATTCCTAAAACAATATTTCCGTTTTACTATTAGGAAATCAAAAATTAAGAAAATGTAAAAAAAATAGTTTGGCGGCGATAAATGGCAGGTGGCACGAATATGTGGCAATTCTGAAAAGTTAGCCCAGACGTAAGGAAATAGAAAACGAATACGGGAAAGTCTGTGCCATTCTGTAGCACCACTAGTTCATGTGTTGTTTTATTGTCACTACAATCGTGAGATTTTTAATTCAAGCTAAGAGTCAACCATGATATATTTTATTTTTATATATATTTGACCTCGAAATATCATTTGACCTCGAAATGTGCAAGCTTATGTTTTGAAAGAGCATCCTGATGCAATTTTTCCAAGATAATTTATAACTATTTGTACATTGACAGACGTGACATTGTGAACGTGATTTATTAGAACGCTTCGCCGACGTTTGTTTAGCAATTGTGAAAGAACTGTTGTAATCATGATGTACGTCAGAAAGACGTACTTCTTTCTCATATGTAAACCGATAACATTTGACGGTCAAGTCTGGGTAAGAAATCCATGTATTCTCGTTTTAAACTCTGGCTAAGACATATATGAAAATTAAGAATTAGATCCATTAATTAAAAATTGTATTAAGGTAAAAATTAAATCAGAATATTTATACTCAAATGTGTTAACTTTCAATCATTAATAAACTGATAAGAAAGATTTTATCGAATTACGTTGCAGAATTTGTCTTGCTTTGATTTCATTAAATTTCAAATTAGTTGCTGGATGGTCAAGAACGAAGTTATGCATATTATATTCAGAAAAACGTCTTACGGGGTGAAATGACTCTTCAAAAGTAGGGATTTAGATGACTATAGTGTTTCATGTAGCCACAATCAACATTTTCAGACAAATATTGCAGCTTAACCAATTCACTTTGACACATTTTCTAATCGAATTATGTGCTAAACTACATTCATTTATAAAAATATTCCTCTATTACCGGAAATAAACCAATGTAAACAAAAACATGTGAAAAATATATTGTAATTTGAGATAAAATAAATTTAGCAACACTGTAATATCATTTTCAAGGATAATGACGATAATGATAAATCCATTACACAATTTTTCGATGAAAACTAAAATTTAATCTAAAAGGATATATTGCAAAAATTAGCTTAAACATATACTTATCTTTTACTACAAAAATTTCTCGAAGAGATGGACATCAGGTTTGAAGCTTGCATAATAACTTGCTTGCATAATAATATGCATATTATGATTATGTCAAAGCAAAATAGTAAGACAGTTTTTATTTTCAAATTATGTGCTCGAAGTGAGTATTCCTTCCACGGTGATGATTGAATTTTTCGCCGAGATGATGGGCTGACAACAAAACAATTAATTGGAGATCGCGAAAAAAAATCCACTTCGCTTACTAACATACACATGTTTTTACTTCGTTACATTTCCATACGTAAAATTTTCACGATAACAAGACAATTGTCTTAGCAAACGACTTTTTTTAAGTATGTAAAAGAAATGACCTACTTTAAGTATAGTTCGCAATGTCCAGAATATGCCTTAAACAGTTGTAAAACTAGTGATGCTACAGAATGGCGAAGACTATCCCGTAGAAAAGTATTCTAATTTCCTTGGTGTGGACGGTCTTTGCGATCTTGCTCCATCCTCTTGCCAGCTGCCATCTTCAGGATTTATGCCATCTTAATAAGTGTATTTTACTTTATTCTTACAGGAAATTTAAAGAAACTAGTGGTGCTACAGAACGGCACAGACTTTCCCGTACTAGTTTTCTATTTCCTTTGGTCTCGGCCGCTATTCGGACTTGCCACATACACTTGCCAGCTGCCATGTACCACCGCACAAAGTACATTTTTTTGACATGTTCTTAATTTTTTCGGTTTCCTAAAGGTAGAACGGAAATATTAATTTTAGAATATTAAAGAACACAAAAACCTCTTTCTATATGCCAATTTTCTTTGCAAAATTTGGAGCCAATTTTAAGAAAATGGCTTTTACGGGCCACTAAAAATGCGAAATATGAAGCTATTTTTCAATAAAAATTTTTGAGTTTTCAAAAAACTTCATATTAAGGCATTTGAAGCACTTACACTCACAAATATAATAATTGTTACAAATTGTTGGTAATGTACATATTAAAAATGTGAAAGATCTTTCAAAAAAATGATATTTGTGTAATTTAAAAAAAACAAAAAAATGATCTTAAAATAAACTTTACGTCGTATTAAAGAGTGTACTTAGCATTATCCATTACAAAAGTGTCAAGAAAAAATTTGCAGCCATATACGAGTAAATGGCGTACCATTTCTCCATACGTACGATTTCTTCCAAAATGGATATTCCCCGCTCGATCTGACTCTAGTCAAAGCTTTGAGATTTTGAAAAAGATTCTTCAAAATTTGGGGGTACTTTATATGAAGCCCCCCGGGGATTTTCAAAATTTTCTCAAAAACGGCTCCAAATTTTTTATTTAAATTTCTTGTATGAGTAGAGTAAAATACACTTATTAACATGGCATAGGTCCGATTCTCACGGATTACTCTGAAATTTCGAACATTTTGAAAGTTTGAATTTTTTTCTGCGTCTTTCTCCAGCTACAAACTTGAAGAGAGTTTTTTTTTTCAAATAAAATTTGTTCTTCATATTGAGTTCTTTAATAAACGTCATGTAAATGTTTTTCAAAATTTTGGTTAGTTCCGTGCAATATTGCGTGCAATATGTGCAATTTTAAAAAGTTACATAAACAAGATTTTCTAAAAAACGGCTCCAAATTTTTACAAAAATTACAAAAATGTAATGTTTTTTACTTGTCTCTCACGTTGTTAATATTTACATTATCTGCGATTTTTTCAAATTATTATATTTATGAGTATATATGCTTTAAATAATGTCAAGTAAAGTTTCTCGAAAACACAACCGTTTTCTGTGAAAAGTAGCTCAAATTTCGGCATTTTCAGAAATGCTCAAACGCCATTTTCTCGTATATGGCTGCAATTTTTTTCTTGAAACTTTTGTAACGGATAGTGCTAATTACATTCTTTAGTATAGCGTAAAGTTTATTTTGAGTTATTTTTTGTTTTTTCAAAAATTACATAATTGTAGTGTTTTTGAAAAATCTCTCTTATCTTTAATATGCACAGTATCCGCAATTTGTAAAGATGATTATATTTGTGAGTGTATGTGCTTCAAATAACTTCAAATAAAGTATTTTGAAGACTCAAAAATTTTCTGTGAAAATGAGCTTCAAATTTCGCATTTTTAGTAGTGCTAAAACGCCATTTTCTCTTAAACGGCACATAATTTTTAAAAGAAAATTTCCATTTATTGCTAGGTTTTTGTGTTCTTTAATATTCTAAAATTAATGTTTCTGTTCTACTAATAGGAAACCGAAAAATTAAGAAAATGACAAAAAAAATGTACTTTTGGCGATGATAGATGGTAGCTGGCAAGAAAGAGTATGTGGCAATTCCGAATAGCTAGCGAAGACCCAAGGAAATAGAAAACTAATACGGGAAAGTCTGTGCCTCTCTGTTGCACCACTAGTTCCGTACATACGTAGGTATACGGGAAAGTAATAATAACTACTAATAAGTAATAATACTAATAATAATTAATAATTACTAAAACCTAATAAATAATACTCAAAATAGTTATTAGTAATATTAAATGACAATTACTAATAACTCATGAATACTAACATAATTATTACATTCGCTTCGTTAGAGTTACATCAGTTACATCAGGTTACATCAGGTTACATTCGTCAGGTACATCAGTTTAATGAATGTTTCTGAGTTAATAAAGCAATATTAAAATCAGTATTATTAAAGAGGTTTTTTAATTGATTGATGATTCCAGGCTCAACTGTTAAGGTCATTAGTCCCGATTGTGTAGTGTATTTTTGCGTGGGAGTGGTGATGTTCTATTGAGATCCGCCGTCGACCTGCGTCGTCTTCCGGGAATATTTCCCAACCCGGTATCTCCCATCAGCGTGGATGTGAGTCTAAGGGTGTATAAGTTAGGTGAGGATAAGGCAAGGTAGAGGAAGGAAAGATCACGCGCAATCTGTGGCCCATTTGTGTAGGGTACTGCTCCAGCTTTTACCTGGTGTTGATCGGAGAAACCACGTAAAACTACCGATCAGAGTAGCCAACTGCTAGAATTCTCCTCCAAACAGCGACTGACTTCGACCTAGCCGACAAGCTAGTGCCGAAAATTCTGCCATCATCGGGACTCGAGCCCATGGACCTCCCGGTCAGAGGTACTGCAGTGACATCAGTTGATGCTCTGAGCTACCACTCCCGATAACACAAGTTTGAGAAAGCTAATCGAATTGAAAAACAAAACAAAGAACATATGCAGATCTCTCTAAATTATAGTGTTGTTTTCTTTAGTTATTGAGTTATTTACTTAATAAAATACAATAATAACTTCAATAAAATTCTTACCTTCAAATGTGTAACTAATTCCGCTACAGATTGGCACAGATTTTCTACTCCTTGCTCTACTCCCTTTTGTCTTTTATCGCTGCCTCAGGATTCTACCAGGGCCTCCCACGGTAAGCACTGTTCCCTTGGGAAACATTCGCTAAGAAGTGTTCGACCGTGCTCGTTAACTCGGTAGCCCTTAGACCCATCTTGGTTATGACCTTAATTACATATTACATTGGGCCCGTGGTACCCGACTCGGTGCTTCTATCATTGTTCCGGGTGTATGGATCTAGTATCTCAATTACACACGAGATTGCCCACGTTTAATACACAGTTACCTGTGCGAACAATGGGTCGTGGATGGATTAGTGTATTGATGTGATACACTAGCTACTGGGAATGCACCACTTGCTACCTACTTAACTGAAATAATTCTTACCGAACACGAGATTTGATACCATAGCCTTAATGCTCGTGTATTTGGGCGCACGTGAGTCTGGACCAGTTGGAGTGTCGGGGACAAGAATCAAGTTGAATAATTGCAGAAAATTAAAATTGATCTTATCGTTGCATACGTGGCCAGTAATATACTTTGCAGATTTGAAAATATTTTTCTCAAACACACTATTTTGATACCATTCTGTACTGTGGCAAAAATGACGAAGTTGCAGTTGCAGTCAAAACTATTAACCATGCACCCTTTAATAGACAAATGTCACTCTTAATGTCACGTACCTTTACGTACTTTACGCACTTTAAATAAAATTTAAAATATAATACAGTAAACCCTCGATAATACAAGTTCCAAGTGAATGAAATAATTGGTGTTCCTGTTATAAAAATTTGTGTTATCCGACTTTTATGTATATCCTCATTACTACGTTTTTTGACAGGACGCCAATTTTGTTCGTTTTACGACGAATTTCGTGTTAAGAGAGTTCGTGCTAACGAGGGTTTACGAGGGTATTGTCAGATATTTTCAATTAAACACACAGGTTTATTTTGTTCCCTATAATATTTGTATTGATGAAATTGTGTTTGATCAACAAACATGTACTACATTTTCTCGTTATTTTCAGTTTCGTAGTATTTTAATTGAAATGATATATTGAGAATTTCACAGAAAAGAAAAACCTCTTACGCAAATTTTAGTAGAAAAACTTGGAGATTTTTTAAGAAATGTTGCTCGAATGTTACTGAAACTGTGCAACGTAGCTGGTTTACACACGATTTATTCCAGAGCTATTAGGGAATAATCATTTTGGAGAAAATCCTACGGATTTGGGCCCAGTGATGTTCACAGGCAGACAGGCAAAACATTTTTTTTGATAACAAACCCCAAATGCATGGATCTTCTCTACATTACACATTAGAGGAAGTAATTTTCAAGAACAAGAAAAATCAAATTTTTTGGTATCACGGTCTTTCAGAATGAGATTTTCTGTTGAAATATTGTCTCCAAGAATTCTGCACATTTCGCTGCAGTATCTGCATACTTCCTCGTGTGTATATCAGAAGGTCTCTGGACGTTGTTTCTTTCAGTCGCCTTGGTTCCCTGCCCTGCTTTTCATTGCGCTGTCCTCTTTGCCATCGATTACTTCATCAGTGCAATCGCTGGAGAATCCGAGTCAAATCTTAATCAGAGATATCACGTGGTTACGACCATTGATCGATGGTGATAGCGTCTGCAGTCGATGCAATTTTCCTTGTCCTTGGAGATTTACTTAAACTGTCTTAAATATCGTTGCTTCATTATTGATAGAGGAAATACTCTTTTTAACACTTGTCGATTGCTCGTTATTTTTGCTTATTGCAAGGACGAAAACCTATTGCAATTTAATACTTCCGATATATATCACTGGATTATCTTCTGATAAGTATTCTGACACTGAAGGTGATAATATATGTAGATGTGGATTTTGCAGGGTGATTGATGTGAAGGTAAATGGAAAATTGAAGACAAAACGAAAGCTCACCATTACGCCTTCTGCAGATTGCCTCCGCCTTGTCTCCGAAATTCTTAAAGCTTTTACATAATAATGGTGGTAAAAATATTTCCAAGATAGAAATTGATAGAAGGCCTAATCAATTAAAATGTACTAAACTTTTATGTATCATAGGTAGATTTAAGGCGTTTTAATTGAATGTATAAATATATTAAATTAAATTATTGTTTATAGAATATATACATATACATATAATACATAAGCATACAATTTTAAGTTTCATAGGCATAGTTGTAAGGCTAGGTTTTATTTTTGTTTGTTCACAAAAACTTGAATTGTAAATTTACAAAAACGTATTTCATAAACACGCCACACAGAAAAAATACTAATAAATAGAAGTAGACAGATAATACATTGTAAACTGAGTATTGCTAATCATCACAACTGGTTATCACAACTGGTTATCGTTAATAATTCCAAAAAATTGTATATTATCTCTGTAAAACAAGATGGGAATAAAATTATTATTATTATTATTATTATTGTTATTATTATAATATAATTCATAGGCACGTAGGGAATACATGAGCAGTGCATGCAGACATCTGTCTTGAAGTTAGTTTCCATTCTCACATTATCAGTACAATAAACCAGAACGTGACTCTTACTGCTTTGCAGGTATCAACAATGTCCGATTTTAAGATCAAGCTGTAGGATTTTCCGCGCGCATAAACATTTGTAGGCGCAGAATATTCCCGAAGATTTTCGCATTCATGCCGCCAGATCGTACCCACCATACTGGGACTTTAAAACGTTCCAGAGAATAGACCAGCTGCAATGGTTCAGTGGGAACATCGCCTCTGAAGCATCGTTGACCGGGTGGAACTAGGGTTCGAGACCTAATGGTAGTGGATTTTCTTCACGAGCTGGAAACTGGGTCAAATTCAATCATTGTCAGGAGGATAATCCTAGGGGTCTCTTGCTCTGACTGGTAATTTTCCGTGGTTTCTTCGATCCACACCAGACGAATGCCGGAGCAGTACCCTAATGAGGGGGCCACGTTGTCACGAGCTATCTTTCATTCCTCATCTTTGTCGCCTCCTTTCCCCTTTCACACACTTTCTTTATAAGCACTATACTACCAAAAATGTCAGTAGTTTAGGCCGGATCTTTGAGCTTGCCCAGACAGGGGCTATGCCCCGCTTGGGGAAATATCTGTAGAGAGACACCCACAAGCCGTTATGACAGCTTGCGTGCATTACATTTACGAAAACAGTGAACTGAATAGTTGACGCGCCCGTAAACAGTAAATATTCACTCACTCTTCAACAAAATTGAGCTCCGCACTGCGAAATACGGACAGTCACCCCCGTTCTTAACATAATAATAATTAAATGTGAAGTGCACGTTGACAATTCAGTGGATAGCACTTAAGTACAATAAATGAGTGAGATGGTTCTTCTAACGCCATTAAAGCATTTTAAACGAATTGGGTCGTATGGTCGACCATCTGTTTTCACTGAGGGTTGGGTGGAATTTAATAGAAACTGACGATTCACAAATTTTAGCTTGTCCTCGAAATTTCCATTCATTTGTAGATCTGTTTTCTTAAATCCTAAGTGTTTCAACGTAGTTAAATAAGGTGCTTAGAGAGAATAATAATAACAATAATTAATAACAATAATAATACATTTAACCCCTAAATCAACCATCAGTAATTATTATCATAAGCGGCTAAGTTCAAGGTTTTGAAAAACATTTGATGATATCTGTTTTGAAAAACAATTTACTTACAAAATCTGCTCCGTTTTATTGCAAATTGGATTTTAGTTAAAAATTAATTTCGTCCATTTATGTATTTATTAGTATCAAATTTTTCATACAGTAGATCAGATTCTATGGGAGGTAATACTTCTATAACTAGTACTAATGAAATCGTTTGGTAACAATCTCCTTGATAAAAAATCTATTTTATAAGATATGTTTAAATGCTTCCCTTAAAATAAGCACAGGAAGTAAGGGAAAACTTGAAAAGGAATTTGGGGCGTTTTATGACCGATTTCGTTGCTATAGTTATGGAAATAGCGAAAATTCCCTGGAGTTATATGGATGCATATTTCCTTCAGTTTGGTAGAATTCAATCATCTATTGTAGAAGTAATAGACCTAATATACACTGAAAATTATATGGATCAGGTTTCGTTTTCTATGATAACCACCCATAATCGATCGACCTAAAACTCGACATGATGCCGAGTTCCGCAATTGAGCAAGTCCATGGCAGTGAGGGTGCCGCTGAGCCTATCAAATTCTTTTCTGAGACTGAACCTGTTATCTACCACATCATTTCCGACTAAATATTGTGTAATGCATTTTAAATTGTCATTACTTTGGACAAGTACTTTCCAAAATGATGCTGGCTGACGTTGTGAAGTTGTTGCCAAATGTTTTACACGCAACAATTTTGATTCGACCGGCCTGGATGGGCGAGGTCGCTCAGACTGAAGGATCGTGGCTACCTCGGCTCGAAGTGTCGCGGGTTCGAGTTCCGCCTCGTGTATGAATGTTTGTGTGTGTTTATGCTTTCCTTACGTGTTCCCCTTACAATTACTCCTATGTTAAAAATAACAGTGGTCGCTACAAGACCAATCAATTATAATAATAATAATAATAATAGTGACTTTATTTATGTGGCGAGACTCGGGCCATCAGGCCCGCTCTTCCGCCTAACCACGTAATAATACATATATAGATAAAAATTGAAACAGTACATTTATTAAATTAAATAAAATACAACTTAGATATGTCTTGCCCCTGAGCTCACAAAATGAAAGTAAAAAATACAACGTCCCAGCATTTACCTTAAACGGCCGGGGAAAACCAGGGAAAACAAAGGAAGTGTGCATGCTCTTCAACGTTGAGCAACAAAATAAAATATTTAAAATAATTTATAAAGCATTAACTGACACAAGAGAACATTAAAGAGATGCCCGAAAATAAATTATGAAAGAGAGAAAAGAAAATATTAACCCATACGCGTCAAAATGTTAGCAAGAAAATCTCAATCCATTAAAGAACTCATTAAAAAAATAATAAATGAGAATGCACACAACCACCCGGCCAGGACGACGGCTTAGGGCCGATTTTAATTACATCAACATGTACCAAGGGAAAAGACGTATTCAGTCAGAGCCATGACAAGTTTAGCTGGAATGAATTTGAAATTACAAGTTGATAATACAAACAAAAAAAACGACTTTCTAATCTTATATTAAACTTAATTTAAACTAATTATACTGTTGTTTATTAAATTAAGAATTAACCTAAGAAGTATAAGAAAATACAAAATAAAAAAAGTTAAAAATGTCATATAAAATGTTACATTTAGCGTACAATTTTGAATAATAATAATAATAATAATAATAATAATAATAAATAAAAATTAAAGTAATAATAATAATATATTGAGTACACACTTTCACATCGTACATTATCAGCTCAGTAGAAGAGTATTTAAATGTTTCTTGAATGATCGCAATGTTTTACATTTCCTAACATTTTCTGGAAGGTTATTCCACTCTCGGGTCGTTGCTACTAAGTAAGATTTATTATAAAAATTGGTGTTGCTTTTAGGAATATTGCATAGCAAGGATTTCTGGAATCTTTTTGTTTTGAGATAAGACATTTTATAAGAGAGGTAAGCAGGTACACCCGTATTTAATATTTTGTAGAAAAGGCACAAACTATGAAACAGGCGTCGACCTTTCAAGTTTAATAAATGATTTGCTATATAGTACCCCGATATGTGATCATACTTTCTGATATTGTATTGAAACCTAACACATGCATTTTGAACTCTTTGAAGAGCATCAGCGGTTGATTTATTTATGTTACCGTACACGATATCACCGTAATCAAGCAGGGGGAGCAGGAGTGATTTTACTAGAAGTTCTTTGGTTTTGGGTGGAAGGCATTTGTAAGCACATTTGAGTGAGTACATTGAGGCATACACTTTGCGGCAAGTGTCCCGAGCATGAGGTTCCCAATTTAGAAATTTATCGATGGTCAGACCAAGATTTTTAACTTGAGAGCAGAAAGGAACAGTAGTGTTGTCCAAAATGATATCAGGAATTTTTAGATTTTGAAGTGTTTTATGGGACCGGCAGGACCCAATTATAATTGATTGAGATTTTAATGGGTTTAGCTTAAGGCCGTTTCTCACTGACCATTCAAGTAAAGACGCCAAATCGTGATTTGTTTTACTAACTAAATGAGCCACTTCCGAAGGTTTCCCACTGACATAGATCTGTAAGTCGTCTGCATACATATGATGACTGCACATTGATAGCACAGAGGGGATATCATTAACATAGATCAAGAAGAAAAGTGGGCCTAGTACGGAACCCTGTGGTACTCCGCGTAAAACTGACTTAGGGGACGAAAAAGTATTCTCAACAACTACAGCCTGTTGTCTATTACTAAAATAACTTGAAATCCACGATAAGGTAGAATCAGAAAAACAGAGGCATTTACATTTTGCCAGAAGCACGTCATGGTCTACTGAATCGAAGGCCTTGCTAAAATCTAAAAGCGTTAATGTTGTTATATTGCCTTGATCCAGAGATTGACGAATGTCTTCGGTGACTCGTAACAAGGCCGTTTGCGTACTTCTACCTTTCCTAAAACCAGATTGCAAACTATTGAGAACATCATTTATGGCGAGATACTTGTCTATTTGTTGACGTACAATTTTTTCTAGGACTTTGGATAATGTTGGTAATATACTGATTGGTCGGTAATCACAAGGATTTAACGAATTTATACATTTGGGAAGGGGACGTATGTAAGCTAGTTTCCACAATTGGGGAAAGTATCCGGTTGTTAAAGAAGAGTTTATTATGTGTGTAAGTGCTGGAAGAGCGTCTTTTAAAACTAATTTTAATTGCTTGGCCGTTATATCGTCAGAGCCTTTGAATTTGACTTGAGTGCCTTCACTATTTTTTCGACTTCTTGGCAATCAACATTGTTGAAATAGAAGCTATCATCCCGGGGTGGCGCTTGTGATTCCAGAAAGTGTAGTGACTTTTCTTTAATAATAGGGTCTATTGGATGTGCAACGGAAGCAAAATAATCATTTAGGTCATCTAATGGAATTTCTAATGAACTGTCATTTGACTTACGTTTGCAAATTCCTAAGTTTTTCAGCGTGCTCCATACTCCCTTCGTACTGGAATTTTTTTGGAAAAGATTATGATAAAAACGAATCTTAGCGTTTCTGACTTGTTGTTTTACATAATTTCTAAGTTTTTTGTACTCTTTTTCATTTTCATCGGTTTTAGTAGCTCTAAAACGACTGTATGCAGAATTTCTATCTTTCATAAGAACTTTTAATTCGTTTGTTAGCCATGGAGCAGCAGGCCGCGTGACACGAGAAGTTTTCCATGGAGCGTGCTTGTTAAAAATGTCCGTTATGATACCATTAAACACATTTACTTTAGAGTCTAGTGAATATTGTTGGTAAACCTCGTGCCAAGGTGCACGCTCACTGTCGACTTGAAATGCTGCAAGATCAAGATTTTTGTAATCACGATATTGGATTGTTTTATTTTTGTATTTAGTGCACTTAACCGAGTATACAACAAAGAGTAGGTCATGGTTTGAAATACCCGGAACAGGAAACTGACCATAGAGTAATACTTTAGAAATATCTGAGACAATCAAGTGATCAATCCACGATTCCGTTTTAGATGAGCTATGAGTAGGATTCAATTTCAATATTTGCAGATTATATGAATTGAATTAAAAAAGCGACCTTAAGAAATAATTTAAACAAATATTCATTGGAAAGAGGGAGCCTTAATTTAAGAATTCTCTTTAACAGCAAATTATACTAACTGGGTAAATTTTACCGAAACCGAAAAACCGAAAAATTTCTACTTTGTGATTTGATTAATTTCAGGTTTACTGAATTCTAAGAC